>VZRE01002944.1:94364-149531 GCA_013396775.1 Cephalopterus ornatus
TCCCCCCCGCTCCCGCTCCCCCCCAATTCCTATTCCCACCGTCCCTCCCATTCCCGCTGCCGTTTCTCCACAGATATTTTGCCCTTTTAAGGCGACTCGCCGCGGATTCAAAAGGATGTCAGGGGGGAAGCGGCAGTGGGCTGAAAAATGCCCCCTCCCCCAGCCCCCAAAAGCAAATAAAACCCCCCAAAACTGGACGCCGGGTTCTGTCGGGAAAGGGGGGCACAGGAGTGTACGCGGGCGGGCGGGAGGTCTTTGCAATCCGTGGTGCGCCTGGAAAACATCCGAGGTGGGATAAGGCATCCCACCGGCGTGACCTTCCTCTAGCACAGTGCATCGCATCCAAAAACATTTATTTCTCTGTCAGCGTTTGCCCCTTGGTGCCCTCGAAGTGGGTTCGCAGCTCCCCAGAGCTCCGGAAAGAGCCACAGGTTTCGGGAGAGGGATCCTGACAAAGGCTTGGAGTAACGTTTTCCAGCTTGAATTGTAATTGCTCCTTGTGTAGACACCTTACTGCAGGCTGGTGTGGAGTGTAACAGCACTGACCTGAGGGAGTGTTTCGTATTGACCTTCCCTGGTCAATACTCTTAATATCATTTACAGTATTTAAGTCAACTCGCAGCTGCAGATCGTAATCATTCAGGTGCGGGCGTTTAAGGCCAGGTTGGATGGGGCTGGGAGCAGCCTGGGCTGGTGGAGGGTGTCCCTGCACACGGTAAGGGGGTGGAACAAGATGGTCTTTAAGGTCCCTTCCAACCCAACCCAAACCATCCTGTGGTTCCACAAAAAGATACTTGTTAAGGGCTTCAGGAGCGTACGTGGCTCTGGGAAGGGTTCACCGTGTTATGGGGACACCTCAAAGCCTGGTGTTCAAGGGAACTCTTTGTGGTGGTACTGGGGTTAAGGTGGAGAGGAGCTGGAAGCAGAACTATCAAAACATGCCAAGAAGGGTCGGCTTTTCCCCCCTGTTCATGCTCAACCTTGGTGATTATTGAGGTGATGGCACCCAATCTTTGGTTTTATCAAGCTACCAGAAAGTGTTCAAAAGGAAGGTGGACGTGGCATCTGGGGACATGATTTAGTGGTGGGCTTGGCAGTGCTGGGTTTGATGATCTTAGAGGGCTTTTCCAACCAAAATGATTCCGTAAGTAGCCTGTGGGGTTTTTTTCACAGTTAGGTGGAGACCAACTCCAGGACCTGAAGGGAGCCTGCAAGAAAGATGGGAGAGAGGCTGTTTCCAAGGGCCTGGAGTGCCAGGACAAAGGGGAATGGTTTCCCACTGCCAGAGGGCAGGGTTAGATGGGATAGTGGGAAGGAATTCCTGTGAGGTTGGGGAGGCCCTGGCCCAGGTTGCCCAGAGAAGCTGTGGCTGCCCCTGGATCCCTGGAAGTGTCCAAGGCCAGGTTGGACGGGGCTTGGAGCAACCTGGGCTAGTGGGAGGTGTCCCTGCCCGTGGCACAAGATGGGCTTTAAGTTGCCTTCCAACCCAAACCATTCTGTGATTCAATGAATGGCATTCAAAGTGTGAAAGTAAGTTTAATTGCCTTGTGTGGAAAAATACCATTAAATTTCCTGCACGACCTCACCTTGCACATAAACCCCTCCACTTAAGACACATATAGTCTTTAAAATTACCTGTTTCAGAGCTATGAGAGTTTTAGTTGCTGTTGCAGGGTTGGGCTTATGTTGCCTCTAAAAGTTACTTAAAAGTGAAACAAGACTTTGTGGGTTCACATAAGGAGTTTATGGCTAAAACCTGTGGAGGCACACTTCCAAGTTGCAGGGCTGGTGAGAGAAGTCAGGCATTGGCATCTTGATCAGTCTTCCTGTTCAAGTAACCAGACTTTTTTAAAAATAAGTGTCTTTTTCTCCCCCCTCACTTCCCCCCCCCAAAAAAAGGAAATAATTTGCATGAAGTGTCTGAGTAAGTGGGCACAGACTGTGTGTGGTTTCCCGTGGTACAAAAATGCAGTGACAAACCCTTATCTCCTCTTCATCTTCTAAAATTGCTGCTCTTGCTTGTTTTTCCACACCTTTGACCTCTCACAGGGTATATCCCGGTTGTTAACAGCCTGTCAGCACGGGAAGAATACTTGTGAGTTTGTACCAACTGCTATTCCAATTAAAATTTTACAGAGCAGCCAACCAAAGAAAAGCCTTCTTAACTACCAAGAGCTGCAGCTCTCTTCCCTTTGGTTACGTCGTCCTTGCCATGGGAAAATACCCAGGACTTTGATTTTAACAGGCTGTTTTGTTCAGGGATTGGTGACAGCTGCTGGCTTTTTTGGAAGGCTGTGTAATCAGTGCTTTTTCTTCTCTGGAAAAAAACCCCAAGAATTTAGAGGCAGAACGCAGAGCAAAGTGGAGAGCTGGTGAGCGTGAAGGGCCTGATCTCTTGGCTGAGGTGGAGTGACAGAAAATGCAAAATGCCATGCCATTTGTAGGAAATGAGGAATAAGATGAAAACTCACTTGTTTTTGGGAGTTAAAATGTAAAGCTGGGGCATCTGCCGAAGTCCCAGGGATTGGTTTGTGAGGGGAGGAGCAGCCTGTGAGTTGTATTTAAGAGGTCTGGTTTGAGCAGTGTGAAGTACTTGGTTGCATAGCCTTAGGGAAAGTACAACAGACGTACAAGGGATTTAACAAAATCCCTGTAATGGCCAAATTGGTTCTTTGAAGGCGAATGTGCACATCTTCTGTGGGCTAGAGGCGTATTTTTAAGTGATCATAATAGTCATAAACCCCCCAGAAATACTTGAAAACCACTTTGGAGTAATTGCATAAAATGACGTGCTGGTATTTATTAATGGTATGTATTAACTAAGATAATAATTAAGACTCTCAAACTATAGTTCTGGAGAAACCTCCAAAACAACCAAACCCCTCTTTTCTTAAACCCCACGCCCTCCTCTTCCTGAAATAATTCGGAAGATGGTTGGTACATAATGTAACCACTGGAAACTGATGGTTGAGATGATTGAGGGACCGAGACACGCTCTGGCAGTGGTGGCTTCCTGGAATGTGGGGCAGGAGCCAGGCTAGTGGTGGCTTCTTTAGTACTATTACTTTCTTGTTTTGGGGCAGAAAACATCTCACCTAAAGCAGCAGCAGCAGCAATGGATGTAGTGGTGCAGCCTTTACTTTTTATCTTTTTTTTTTTTTTTTTTTTTTTGGTTTTATNTTTTTTTTTGGTGGTATCAAGATGTGTTGTGTCCAGCGAGCAATTAACTGAAACGCATTTATGATTTATCTGAGAGTTATTAAATGCCGTGATGGTTTTTACGTGCTGCGTGACCTGATGTTGAATCCATCTGAATGCAGGTTAAGCTAATTCTGGATGGAAACACGGACATGCAGTGATGCATCTGGTGCTGTCAGCGGGGTTCTCTGCTGTGCAGGGTTTTGGGGGCCAGGAAGCAGTTTAGGCAGGTTGGGTTTATTCCGGAGTGTAAACTCTTAAGGGCCAGAGGGGTTTTGTTCTAGGGAAGGTAAAGAACAATTCACTGGACAAAGCTTTTAAAACCACACATTTGTTTTGTCTCATTCTTGCATCATTGAGTTTAATTGCAAGGTTAGTCACTGCAGTCTCTGTCCTTAGTTCTGCTCAGCAGCCACAGACAACACAGACTTCCCGGGATCTCTGCTGCTTTTGGATACTAATATTAGTGGTGTACTGTCAAAAAAGCCAAGTTTTAAAGCGAAGGGGTTCTGTTCAGAACCTGCATTGACATTTTCACGGTGGTTATATGAAAAACAAAACTATTCAGCAAGCAGAGTAGTTTTGAGCATACTAATAGCACTTTAATGAAGGTGGTAATTAACATAGAAGCTGTTTGGTTTTTTTTTTAATTGTAATGCAGCTCTATAAATTAATTTTCTACAGAATTAACTTTTCCCCTCTTGTTTGTGTTTCTGGAATAATTATCCATATTGCTCTTCCCTGTATTACATTACATCTGTGTGAAAACCATAGGTGGGTAGCTTGAAAATGCAATAAGAGAAAAATGAGGTCCCAGGCCACTGGGACGGATTCCTTGTCTCCAGACTCTCTGTGAAAGCATTCCTGAGCTTTAGCATCCTGTTCCCAAACACAGGATGTGCCTTGCTTGTTTGAAATTAGTAATAAACCCCCAGATCAGAGTGCTGATGCTGAGCAGAAATGTGTGTAGCAGCACAGAATGAACGAAGCCACTGCCCCTGGAAGGCGAGGGGACTCTGTGCCTTTACTGAATGACCCCGCTGAGCACCAGGTGCGAAACAGGAGCCAAAGGGGAAATAATTGCACCTTTAAGAGTTAAGACTTGATTTTTATCAGTTTCTTGGGTTATCCTGCTTGGCAGAGATCCTAAGAGTTCAGAAGTCATGGAATCCTGGAAAGCTGAGCTGGAGGTGGGGGGGGTTTAAATGCCACTGACATAACCCCTAGTCCCTACCGCCCGTGCTCCTGGTATTTGCTTGTGGCTTTCCACGGCGCCAAAATATTTGCATTCGAATCAGGATAAAGTACGACTACTTCTGTAAATGTTTTTCCTCGTGCTGCTTTGCCATTTCTAAGGGGTAGGTGCAGGCGGAGAAGTCCCTGATGTTCATGTTGTGTGTATCCAGCCTCTGTTTTGAAGGGCTGATAGAACAGGGGAAAAAACAAAAGTATTTGTTGCTACACTGGAGCCTAAAACAGGAAAATAATTCCTTTCTCCTCTCAGCGTGTACAGAAAGTGGATTGGTAGTAATTGTGCAATTCACTTGGGAACGTGCTGTGTATCCAGACATCCTGAACGTCTGAAATCCTATCCAGGTGTTTCAGAAAGGGTGGGAAAGCACCTGTCTGGAAGGGTTTGTGTCACAGAGGAGGCTCCAGTGTACTGGGGAAACAGAGAGCACAGGACTGGCGTTTTGCAATGCTCCTGCAGTCACTGGTTTCCTTGGAAACTGGTGCCTGAGCAGGGAGAGCCAAACTTGAACCAGGCTCGTGCCTGGTTTCAAAGTAGAAAATGGGCTGTCAGACTTCAGAAAGTAGGATTGGGGTATTTGGGGCTTGTTTGTTTAGGAGCAAACTTGGAGTGGGATATCAATGAAAAAAAAAAAAAAAGGCCCCGTGTCAGGTTGCAGCGTTTTTGCTGCCTGGAGTGGTGTTTCTTTCCCCAAATTGCCCTTTTTTGATTCGGTTTGTGAGCATATTTCGTGGAGGTGTTTCCTGTTGAACACACAAACTGTGTCAGGAAAGCTGTGCTCCGGCTCCGTGATGTGGGCTTGACGTGGGTTTGGAAACCCCCCCAGCCCAGGGCAGCTCGTTTTGTTCACTTATTTAACGTTCTGTGAGGTGGTGATGTGAACAAATGGGAGAAATCATAACAGAGCTGTTTGGGTTGACCCGAAATCAAACTGGAGTCTTGTAAATATACACGTACTTTGTGTTAAATGTGATATCCTACATACAAGAGAAATATGGGGAGTGACATGTATCTACTTAACACGTGGAGGGGAGTATCGCGTTAATGCAGATGTACTTTTCTTGGGATAGAAAACAATCAGGCTTTAGCATCAGTAGGATATATGGGTTTTTTTTCCCCCTGTGCCAGCAGGACTCCGGGAAATGCATCCTGGTCTAGTGGAAGGTGTCCCTGCCCACGGCAGGAGGGTTTGAAGGAGATGATTTTTAAGCTCCCTTTTCAAACCCTGACTGTTTCCTGTCAATGCTGTTGGTTTCTGCGACCACAGAGAATCATTGAGGTTCAGGAGCAAAGGAGTAAATAACCCGGTGCCGTGGCTGTGCTGGAAATCTAAAGCCATTGTAAGAGGGTGCCTGGGATCTGTCAGAGCTTGTTAGTATTTAAACTGCCCATTTGATGTGATTTGTGTGCAAAGATGCAGCGGGTGAGGGGGATTCATCAGTGCTCCTGTAGTCCGCAGGCTAAGAGAGGAAAATAACTTTGGTGGCGGGTAACATTTCGGATGGACACAGGAAATCAATGGCAGCAGCACATCAGGGCAGTGGCCAAGCACTTCAGGAAGGTGTCGATAAAGCAAATAATGCCACTCAGCTGTACCTCGAGGCTTGTTGGAAACAATAGGTATCTTCATCTAGAGAGGATTTGAAAATCAGGACTCTTAAAGATTCCTGTAGGTGAAATGGAAGAGCAGGCATCCTGGGAATAAGGAGTTAGTCTCCCCCTCTTTGCCTTGAAATGTCAGTATTGCTTCAATTAGTGTTGTAGTGGTGAACATGGTCATCTGGAGGAGATATTTAGCAGCTCCTGTGTTTTGTGGTTGGATATATGTATTTAATGAACGGAACAGGTGATTTTGAAACCTGATAAACGCCAGGAAGGGCTGTCCCACTCAGCTGCCACCACAGCAGCTGGCTCCTGCTGGTTTTGACTGGGCAGCTGGATCCCTGCTCCAGAGGGTGTGGAGATGTGGAGCACCATCCTCTTCTCCCTTCTCTTCTGAGCCCTTGGTTACTTCCCTGCTCTTCCTCCTGCCCAAGCTTTGTCTCCCTTCCTATGGATGCTGGTTATTCTCTTCCCTCTTGGCCCCAAAGCTCTTCCTTCTGCAAAGCTGTTCCACCTGACTTTACATCTCCCTAGAAAAACCCACCTTGTTTCCTGTGTG
This sequence comes from Cephalopterus ornatus, assembly GCA_013396775.1. NCBI lineage: Eukaryota > Metazoa > Chordata > Aves > Passeriformes > Cotingidae > Cephalopterus > Cephalopterus ornatus. The sequence goes on from VZRE01002944.1 coordinate 100,976, forward strand.
CATCAAGAAGCAGAGAGGACCTCTGGTGACAGTAGCACAAGATCCTGCAGGAGGCTGGATTTTCCTGACCATCCATCCAGCTTTCCTGGTGTGCCAGTCGGTGCAGAATCAGTTGGCTCTGATCAGATGTGACATCCCCTGGGCCTCCTGCTAAGGAGAAACAGCAATTCTGTGCCAGTGGCTGCTTGTACCTTGCTTAGCTCAGCCAAAAGATGGGTCATGCACATCCCTGGTGCCCGAGAAGTGGCACCCAAAAGGGACACGAAGGGAGGGAGTGGCTGGGAGGGGACACAGCTGGGACAGCTGATTTGTTTCCACCATGGGATGCCCCGTGTTGTGCTCAGCACATAAAGCTGGGGGAAGAAGGAGGGAGGAAGGGGGAGATGTTTGGAGTGATGGCATTTGTCCTCCCAAGCCACCTCTGTATGTGATAGAGCCCTGCTTTGCTGGGAATGACACCTGCCTGCCTGTGGGAAGTGTGGAATGAAGTCCTTGTGGTTTTTGCTTTACCTATTAAACTGCCTTTATGTCAGCCAAGGCATATTCTCACTTTTACCCTTCTAACTCCTTCCCTCATCCCAGCTGGGATGGGAGTGGTGCTGGGGTTATACCTGGAGCAGGTACATCTTAAACTGCGGCCGACGTTATGTCTGTGCCACAGCAGGGGTATCTCCAAAGGGATTGTGGCCCAAGGGTGAGTCCCTGCTGGAGCAGGCACACCTTGGAGCATCAGTGGCTGTGCGTGAGGTCGTGGTGGAGCAGCTCAAAGCACGTGGCCATGGGTTAACCCATGGCAGAGCAGGTACAGCTCTGCAGGGACTGAGGCCGGGGCTAAGGCTGTGCTGGAGCAGGTTCCTGGAGGGATTGTGCCTGTTGGAGCAGGTATGGGCATTGTGGCCCATGGAGAAGGCCCTGCTGGACCAGGAGCACCTCAAAGTGACCGTGGCTGTGGATGAGTGCACACCACGGCAGTACAGAGAGATGGCTCTGGATAAGGCTCCCTCTGGAGCAGGGACATCCCTAGGGGGCTGCAGTCTCTGCACAGGTCCAAGCTGGAGCAGGGGCAAGGGGAGGAGCTCACTAGTTAAATCTAATGGTTCAATGGCCCAAAGGGGCCAGGGTGGAGAGTAGAATGGATACACCTTGAAATTGTTATAACCTGGGATTTGAGTTGAACCTTATGGGAGCTACTGTGGCAGGAACCCCTTGCTGTGAACAGGGCTGGGGGCAAGGGGAGGGGCTCCTTGCAGCGTCAGACCCTTCACCGACAGCGACTTTGAGCTGCACTGACAAAACATCCCGCTGGGATGGCCGAGTGACATCCTGCAGGGCCTCCCTACGTCCTGCCCTGTTGGATGAGGGGCTGCTCCAGCGCCTCCCTCTTGGTGTTGGGCATCACTTGTCCTTGTTACAGGACAAAAACAACCTGGTTGTTGGGACCAAACAACCCCACATCTCGCTGGTGGGGAGTGTCCAGACCAAGGAGAGGCATGAATCTCCGTTAGAAATGTGGAGGGGTGTCTGTGCCTTCCTGTCTGAGTGCTGGGGTGGGGCTGTGCCTCTAAACCTGGCAGGTATTTAAGAACCAGTTGTGGGGGGGGTGTGTGTGTGTGTGTGTATAATACCTCTTTTATTCCTTACGCATCTTCGCACATTTAAATGCTGTTAAGACAAGGGGAGAACATGTCTCCTGCTCATCAGACACTTGATTGCTTTCTGCTTTCCCGGCACCAGCCTGGCTCTGCGAGGCACGGGAGAAATGAAGCGTGGAGAGGAGCCGGCTTTTCTCCATTAGCACTGCTCCCAAACACAGATGGAGCCGGGTGCCACGATAATGAGTTGGTTGGGAGGGCTGCAGTGAGGCAGATACTCCGGTTTTCCATGACTTTCCCTTGTTCCAGGGCCCAGCTGGGAGGAGGTTGGACTTGTTAGACTTGTGGTGAGGGAAGGGAATTGAAGTTCCACTCGGAGGAGGGACACAGGTGGTGCAACTCTTGTTTTGCTGCTCCTTAACTGACTCTGACAGGGATCTTGGCAGGAAGGGCTCCTGTGGCCTTTTTTTGCAGATCCATTCCAGGTGGATACTGTATTGCAGCCCAGCAACCTTCTGTTAGTGGATTCCCTGGCTATCTCTCTTACTTCCCTCCATTCTCTTACTGGATTTACTGATGTGCCCGCAGAAGGGTTTCCTGCGGGAATGGTGAGCTGGGATACTGGAGCACAAAGCCAAGGTTTGCCAGCGCAGGCACATTCCATGTGCCACTGCTGTTTGTTAGGGGAAAAATGACATTGGGATAAATGTGGTGGCAGGTCCCACCTCTGCTCCTGTTGTGCAGGAAGCAGCTGCTCTACCCTTGTTATCTTCTCCGCGACCACTGCGGCAGGTACTTGACTGGGAACAAATTATCACTTCCCCCATAAATCCCCCAATTTTTTCCTTCAGACTCTGTGCAAGGATGGCTGTTACCATTATTTAGGAAGGGAAGGCAACCCCAAAACTGAGCTCATCAAGCAAATCTCAGCTTTTTGGTTTTGTGTCGCCATTCTTGCACGGCTAGAGGTTTTTTAAAATTATTTTTTTCTTTCAGAAAGCCAAATATAGCTCAAGTAGGAAACCACTAGCGTGGCATTTAGGGCATCCCTTGGGATGTATAAAGCCAGGTTAAGGCATTATCCCAGTATTTGCAGGTACAAATGGCAAAGCTTCCATAGGGAGTGGGGCTGCTCCATCAGCGTGGTGAGGACAAACGTGTGGGGGACCTGCCAGGGACACAAGTCCGTGTCACTCATATTTCATCTCTGGAGCACAGTGGCTCCTTGTTTTGACTGGAAATCCTGCCTGTGAGCTCTAAAGGACTCCTTCAATCACAATTTGTTTCCACTCGTTTTTTTCGATGCTTTCCACCACAAAAGGTTCTTGCTGGGCAAGTGTCGTAAACTTTTTGATGAAGCTCCTCTGGATTTAGAGGGCACAAAGCCTTGGGCTGCACGGCTGGTACTGGGGAAGGCTCCTGTTTAAATACACCTGAGGAGTATTTCAGGGTATTGTGGCAGAGTTGTTAAACTGATGCAAAATACGTGACTGTCTCGCAAACAGAACAGAAAAATTTGGGAACTTGTTGGCGTGGGATGTGGGAGGCGGGAGCTGGGACAGCCTGTCTTGTGCACTGAAGTAAAGCAGAGGGTCATGGTAACGGTGTCAAATATGGGGGCTTGTGTAAAGTACCCGCAAGGGAGGATCGTTACAGGGATTTGAAGTTTTAATATATGCTGGAGGAGCCTTCTGAGGCTTAAGTGATGGCTCCTGGGAAGCCTTCAGCTCCATTGCCTCTTCTGATTTCCTTGGTCAGCAGCTGAAATACTTTGTGACTTTGTTCACACTGAGGGAATGATATATCACTTGGAGATAATATTCCACACTTTTCCCAAGCTTCTTAATGGAATTTTTATCAGTTCCACTGAAGCATATGATGCATGAAAAAGCTGGCCTGTTGTCAGGTTGTTTGCTCGGTAGCTGCTTCAGAATTGCCTTGGTTTGACTTCCTGGTGAAAACACGAGAGGGGCCCTCCCACCCTAAATCCCGGGTGTCTGCAGCCACCAGATCCCATGGAATCCCTCTGTCACCAAGGGGCAGGCTGGGCAGGAACGTGGGCTGCCAGTCCTGAGCATCCCCTGTTGGTGCTTCAGTGTCCATCCCTCTCTCACCCTCTCTGCAGTTCTTTTCCCTTCTACCACCATCACCCGCTTCTCTCAAACCTCTCTTGTGCCCTGCGTGTTTTCAGAAGACCTAAAAAAGTCTGGTTTTTTTTATAAATCTGTTTGTGTTGGTGATCCTGAGGTTGCTCAGACACAGCTGTTTGGAGCCTTGACACCGTTTCCTCCGGGACTGCTTTGTTGTCTCGAGTGCACTTTGCTGCAGTACACATATAGAGGATAAAAGGTAGCCACCTCAGCAAGTTAGTGTGAAAGCACTGGGGAAGAGTTGTAGATGTGTGTGCTGTTTTGGTTTTCTTTTTTTTTTTGAGTCCAGATCTGTCCTTCTGCCTGTGGCCTGTGCTTTTGAAAAGTATTTGTTGTGCAGGGAGGGCTTCTGAGAGGTTAAATCAACTGTCTCTGCTCTCATCTGAAGGATTAATCAGGTGCTGCATGGACAGGGATCTGTCTGTGTGGCAAAACTTCAGCAGGCAGGGTTTGATTTAGGGGATTGTGGGGAAAAAATGCCATTGATATATCATTTAATACCTCTCCTATGAACACAGGCTGTGAGAGAGTTGGGGGTTCAGCCTGGAAAAGAGAAGGCTCTGGGTAGACCTCAGTGCCAAGGGAGCTGGAGAGGGACTTGGGACAAGGGATGGAGGGACAGGACAAGGGGGAATGAATTAGATGTTATGAAGGAATCCTTCCCTGTGAGGGTGGTGAGGCCCTGGCACAGGTTGCCCAGAGAAGCTGTGGCTGCCCCTGGATCCCTGGAAGTGTCCAAGGCCAGGTTGGACAGGGCTTGCAGCAACCTGGGCTAGTGGAAGGTGTCCCTGCCCATGGCAGGGGGTGGCACTGGATGAGCTTTAAAATCCTTTCCAACCCAAACCATCCTGGGATTCTGTTCTGTGTAGCCCTAAATCCTAACGTGTGGTAATTTTCATAATGGAAAAAAAAAAGTTTTCACTCCTCCATGTGCTACAGGTGTTCAAATATGCAATCCTATAATGTAAAAAAAAACCCCAAAACCAAAATAGTCTGGAGGGTTATAATGCTTTTTAAACAAGAATCTTGAATTGCCCAATCTTACTTTTGGTTGCTGTCTTTGCAGCAGCCTCCACTCTGAATGCAGAGGGTTGAAAGCTCCCTTTAAACCAGCAGCTGGGGCGTGCTGAATGAAATAACTCATCAACCTGTGGCCAGTCTGGGAGATCAGCCACCTGACGTGCCCTGTTGGATTATTAGAGGCTTGGTTCTGAGCCAGACACGGCTGAGCAGAGCTCCTTCATGTTAAGGCTGAGGTGAAGAGCTTGTCCTTACTGCTGAGGCTTCAGCTGAAAAGCTCATTTTTATGCCCAAGACTAGGGAGAGTGGTCACAGCACAGAGATTTCTGCCGGGGAACAAAGGCAAATTCCTCATCAGAGAATGTAATCAAATGGTGATGCTGCAGCTGGTTCCTTCCAGCCTCTAAATGCAGACAAAATAGCACATAGTAGAGAAAAAACGTTTGCTGAGTTAACTGGGCTATATTTAGGTGCCAAATAAACAGATTTCTGCTTTTGACCCTCCCCCTCAACACCCTAAAACTGCTTTTTGAGACTGTCTGCAAAAGTCTTGGCTGGTTGTGGCTTCTGTTCTCTGCAAGGGAAGTAATTCAGAGCAGTAGGGAAAGGGCATCTGTCACAGCTGGACATGGAAAGGCAAGTTCTCGGGCACACAGTCCCCGTGTCCAGCCTTGTTCCTTCTCCTTGGCCCTTTGTTAGCACTGCACCCACAGGATGTTGTAGGAACAAAACCCTGAACCCCCCCAAACTCCTCCCCATGTGGGTCCACGGGAATCTCAGGAGGTTTAACAAGGCCAGGTGCTGGTGCTGCCCCTGAGTCAGGATAACCCCAGGGATCAATCCAGGCTGGGGATGAGCAGATGGAGCAGCCCTGGGAGAAGGCCCTGGGGGTGCTGGTGGGGCAGAGGCTGGACCTGCCCCGGCCCAGAAACCCCCCGTGCCCTGGGCTGATCCCCCAGCGTGGGCAGCAGGGCAGGGGGGGATTCTGCCCCTCAGGGGAGACCCCCCTGCAGAGCTGCTCCAGCCCTGGGAACAGCACAGCAAGGACATGGAGCTGCTGGAGAGAGCCCAGAGGAGGCACCGAGAGGATCAGAGGGCTGGAGCAGCTCTGCTGGGAGGAAAGGCTGGGAGAGCTGGGATTGTTCAGCCTGGAGAGGAGAAGCTTTGGGGCGACTGAGTTGCAGACATAAAATTACCTTCCATGACCTGAAAGGAGCCTGCAAGAAAGATGGAGAGAGACTATTTTCAAGGGCCTGGAGTGACAGGACAAGAGAGAATGGCTTCAAACTGACAGTTGGCAGGGGTAGATGGGATGTTGGGAAGGAATTGTTCCCTGGGAGGGTGGGGAGGCCCTGGCACAGGTTGCCCAGAGAAGCTGTGGCTGCCCCTGGATCCCTGGAAGTGTCCAAGGCCAGGCTGGATGGGGCTTGGAGCAACCTGGGCTAGTGGGAGGTGTCCCTGCCCATGGCAGGGGGTGGGACTGGATGGTCTTTAAGGTCCCTTCCAAAGCAAACCCATTCCATGACCAGTGTGGCCTTACTGATCCGTATAAGAACTGTGAGATAAAATACAGACATCTGCCCTTACACAATGTATTTCCATCCCATTTTTCCCTGTAGCAGCCTCTTTTCCTGGCACTGCTGTAGGTACTGACTGTACAGTTAGCCCTTTATTCATGTGTGCATACATTTGACTGTTTTTAAAGGAAGCAAAACAGCACAGCCGTCTTGCCAGAGCAGATTAGGAGAGGGAGGCTGCAGATCCCCAACAATCCTCCAATCCTCACAGTTGAGGATTTCATCTGCCTGTGTGGAGCGCTGCTTGCAACCTCAGGGGTGGCCAGAGTGTAGGAGGAAGTTAGTTTATTCCTTTATTTTTTTCCTTTTCAGACGTACTTATGCTGTTCATGTGGTTTTGGCTCCTAATTTCCAAGCTGGGGAGTTGGTGTTGCACCCGAGGAGAGGATCGTGGTCAGCATGGGCTTTGGTCCCACCCCATCCCTGCAGGCTTTGATCTGTTTGGCTTTAAATGCTGATTAGTTTTTATATCCCAGAGAATATGTCAACTGTAATTCCTTGCTAAGCGTGAGCACTGAGTGATTAGGAATTAGGTTTCGCTCCAGATTTAAACAGCAAAACCACAAGGCGCAGTAACAGAAACAGGGCTCTTGAAATCCTAGTGTTCTTGTTTCAGGGACATTGATTTTCACAGGCGGAGAAGCTTTCCACAGATTTCCACCTAAGAAACAAACCTTAATGCTGGTATAGGTTAACGGCAGATTTGTTTAGGGTCTTCCTATTAGCCCGAGAATAAATCCCACAGCAACCTTTAAAATTGGGATTGTCTCTTAGGGATATGCTAATGATGTGAGGAGTTTTGATTAGTTAAAATTCAGGCTGGAAACTTTCTGTGTGATTTTTTTTTTTTTTTTTTTTTTGGTGGGGGTGTGGTGATTTTGGGTAATATAAAAGCTGTGTGGAGCTCAGCTTGATTCTTGGAAGGTGTAGCTGTTCCCTTGGGATTTCTGCTGCTGGGGCTTCCAGCTGAGTGTGCTGGGCACATCTGTCCAAAAAAAAAAAAACAAACATGAAATGAGAGTAATTCTGCCTGGCATTTCTTTGTTCTCCTTGACCTCTCCTGCCTCTACAGACTTCTTGGAGCTGCCTGGAGGGGGAAATGTGACAGTGGTGAAGCTGCAGCTTGGGGAGATCCCTTGCTCAGCTCTGTTTTTCAGTCGTACCTGATGCTTTGATGCTGGCTGAGGAGGGGGCACAGGACAGCCCTCAGCTCTCAGGGGTTCACCAGGCCTCAGAGCCCGTGGCAGGAGATCAGCCAAGGCGGAATATCAGCAGGGAGTTCTCACGTATTGTTGGTTTTTGTGCAAGTCAGAGCATTTAAGTGTGAATGCTGTAATTGGGGTTGGGTTTAGGTGGGATTTCTGTGTTTGCCTGCTCGTTTGCTGCCTTTCTCAGAGCCCTGGCTGGGTTTTCTGCAGTGCCAGCAGCTCCCTGGGTACAGCTAACTCTGATTTAAGCTGTCTGACACGCAGCCCTTGCTGCATTTTGCCATGGCATAATCCACCGGCGTGACCATAAAACCTGCTTACTTGGAATTGTTTGCCGGATAAAGATTAAAACGAGTCTGCTGCTTCCCGCAAAATAAAGGGGGATTTGAGCCTTGTTGGTTCTTGAATCCTTGCGTGACCTCCTCAGTAATTTGTGTGGAAGTATCAATCCCTTGGGATGTCATTCCAACAGGGGAAGGTGGCAGGGATGGGTCTGAAGGCGGGGGTTTTGCCTGGGTCCATGTGAACCTTGTGCAACCCCCTTCTCAGCCCCCCACCCCCTTTGCTGTTCTTGGCGGTTTTATTTCCTTGCCCGTGAGATAATGCCAAGCTTTCTCCTGGTGTGACAGCCGAGTGGGATTTATAGCTGTGGCTTATCCAAACAACCTGTAAAAATGTTATAGAGTGTTTAAAAAATAATAGTAGTTATAACTCAAGTGAAGAACAAATAAACACTTGTATTCTCCTCGGTGTACACAGGATTGTGTACAGGCCTTAACTCAGGTTGGAGGGGGAGAGACATTATTGGGAGAGATTTCTTTCCTTTTTTTTTTTTCCCTCTCTGAAAAGGGCTGTCTAAGTAAAATATTCTGTTTTAATAACACAGGGATTTTCGGGCTCCACAGACTACATACAATTTACTTGACCTTTATAAATAGAACAGACTTGTCTCTCTCTATTGAAAAAGTAGAAAAGAAAAAAAAAAGAACCCAACCTGAAAGAAGCACAGAAGTTTATGAAATTGTTAGATTTTTATTCCTTGAGCAGAAAGGCCAATTGTCCAAGCAGGATGTGGACAGAAGAGCACCAGATAAACCAGCTCTCAGGTTGGTGCCAAAAAAAAAAGATGCAGATCTGTAAAACTGGTGGAGGAAAACTGAGTGTTGTGTTCCCGAGGGTCTCACGCCTTGGGTTCAAACAAGAGTTAGTTGGGGAGGAAGAAGTGCTGGGATTTGGCGAGCACCTTGGGAAGCTGGCATCAGGTTATGCCAGGGGAGGTTTAGATCAGATATTTAGGAAGAATTTCTTCCTGGAAAGTGGGTGTCAGGTGTTAGAGGGGGAGAGGGTGGAGTCCCCGTCCTTGGAAGCGTTAAAAGAACACGTAGATGTGGCACTTGGGGACGTGTGGCCATGGGGGCCCTGGGTTCACGCTGGATGATCTTAAAGGGCTTTTCCCACCTTAATAGTTGGAAATTAAAGCCACCAACAGATGAAATCAGGAGCTGTAGGGGGAAAAAAGAAACATGGGAATTGAGATCTTAATGTTAGTTTAGCATCTGTTTAGAAACATGGCACTGAATATTGTAGAGGGCTTTTGTCCTAAGGGACACCCAGGTTAAAGGTTATTAAAGATCTGGTAATTTTCTTCTTGGACTGGTGGGGGAAAATCACAGAATGCCAGAATTGTTTGGGTTGGAAGGGACCTTACAGACCAACCAGTCCCACCACCTGCCACGGGCAGGGACATCTTCCACTAGCCCAGGTTGCTCCAACCTGGCCTTGGACACTTCCAGGGATAGATAACGCTGAAGAATAGATAGAAAGATAACACTGAAAGTTGTGCTATTTGCTCACTGACTTCAAAGGTTTGTATGTTTTAGTTCCTTAAACTCACTTAAAGGAAGGTGGGGTTTTTTTTCAGCAATTTTGGTGCCAGTTAGTTTCCTTGTTGGTTTAACACAGGCTCGGGCTGATCTTTCTGATCATCTCTGCTTGTGAATATGCAGGATATCAGTGTACACGCAAAGAGCTTGGGTCTGCTTCTGACTTTAAAGAATGAATTGCCTGAGCATCTTTGAAATCCACTTAAATGTCTTTTAAATGACACTCTTCAGGCCTGCTGGGATTAAACTGGATCTGAGATTGTTTCAGCTCCCTTCAGTAGTTCCTGTTTCCTCTATGGAAATAGCTCTGGCATGCAGGTTTTCTCCATCTCTTTTTAGCTCTTTCTGTGTATTCCTCATGTAAATATTTCCTAAAAGCAGCCTGTGGAGCGTGGAACAGACTCAAACCTTGGAAGAGTTGTAGCAGTGCTTCTCAGAGAGTGACCAGAACTGCATTCCTAGTCCTGTAAAATATTTGGGACAGTGGAAACGAACTGCTTCCCTGCAGGCTCAGGGGTGTTGGATTGGAAGAACCACTGGCTCTGTCTTGCTGCGATAAATTGATGTGTTCTTTTTGCGTGTGGTTTTTTTACCCCCTTTTCATGGAATCACAGACTGGTTTGGGATGGAAGGGACCTTAAAGGTCATCTCATCCTACCCCTTGCCATGGGCAGGGACACCTTCCACTAGCCCAGGTTGCTCCAAGCCCCATCCAACCTGGCCTTGGACACTTCCAGGGATCCAGGGGCAGCCACAACTTCTCTGGGCAACCTGTGCCAGGGCCTCACCACCCTCACAGGGAACAATTCCTTCCCAATATCCCATCTACCCCTGCCCTCTGTCAGAGGGAAGCCATTCCCTGTGTCCTATCTCTCCCTCCCTTGTCCAAAGTCCCTTTCCAGCCTTCTGGTGAACTCCCTTTACCTAAAGGAAGGAAATTTCCACCAAATCTGATGCAAGAATCTCTGCTTCTTCTTTCCCTGTTCTTCCAGATTAAGCCGTCTGGCTCCTTGCAGCCCCATTTCCAACCTGTCTCGGTTTTCCTCCTGGCCTGGGGCTTGGCTTTGTGCCCCTCTGCTGCTGCAGGCTATGCTTCATGGTCTGCTTTGGCACTGCCCTGTGGAAACAGCAAAACAGGAAGGGGCAGGAATTTGCAGGGGGGAGCAGGAGGGAAGAAACAATTTGGGAAGATGGTGGAAGGAAAGGAAAAAGAAATCCATGGTGCCATTCACTGGGAATGTCAAGTGAGGCACTCAGACAAACGAGGAAGGTGACCCAGAGTTGTTGTAGTGGGAGCAAACATTTTGGAGTTTGGAGACGGAGTGGGAAGGGGATGAGATGTGAGGGTGGTGGAAAACTGGAGAGTAAGTGCAGGGCAGAAATGCAAGGAAAGGAATCACAGAAGTACATTATGTGAGCAAACTTAGTTTGCTGCTCATATGATGCAGATAAAGGTAACTTAATTCTGTGCCCTCCTCTGGCTGGTTGTCTCTGTCACAGTTCCCAGCCTTGAGACCTGGTTCTTCTCTGCAGTGCCCTGTTGAGAGCCCTCCTGGGAGCCAGAGGGTTTCTGGAGCTGGGCAGCAGAGTGGCAGCACTTCTGAGCTGTCACTTTTGGGGAGCGGGGACGTGGATCGCTGCCCATGGCTGCAGCATGTGCTGTAGTAGGTGCTTTTCAATCAGCAGCCAGAAAACATCCCAGTGAAGTGTTTCTCCCAAAATACCTGGAATCCGAGTTCCTGTCGGCACTCTTGCAGGGATGTTGAAGCATGGGATGCCCCTGGGCAAGTGGTGTCTTCATTTCACCTGCCACACCAAATCCTGGGCATCATTTGCAGTGGTGGGTTGGCTTTGCAGGCCAACATCCTTTCACTCTCAGAGGATACTCTGAACCCTCCAGCCAAATAAAAAGCAATTGGAAAGCCCTTACAAAGCCTGTTGACAGGAGAAGGAATTCAGAGAAAGCAAGCTGGAAAAAAAAAAAATCTTCTGTATTGTCTGGTGGCAAGCATCCCCTGTTCTAAATAACAATTTACAAAGAATATTGCTGGAATAAACAAATCCAGTCAGCACAAAAATAGGTGGCGTAACTTCTGGAATAAACTGAGCAGCAAAAAGTCACCAGTGAATCACCTAATTTAGGAGCAGCAGCAAACTGTCTCATCTATACTGTGGTTGTCAGATTTTTAAGACAGTAAACAAACAAAACATAATACTTCCGTGCTTCTAGTGCCTGTAATTAAGTAGCGAATTTAAGTGCAGCATCCCACTTGTGATGTATTCAGTGGGATTGTTTTAAAATGGATGTCTCGAAAATCTTTCAGGCCATTCAGCTCATTAGCCACTGCACTTTGGTTTGGGGTCCTTTTCTGTAATACGTGCACCATTTATGCCAGGTGAGGCTGTGCAAGGGGAGCATCCCAGAGGCCTGAGGATTAAGGATACAGTCCTTCCTAAAGCTTCTGAAGCTGTCTTGGGTTCCTGTCAGGCTTGTCTCTGACGTGTGATTCCTTGTGCTTTCAAGCCCTCGTGGCCGGGTGCGTTCGTGGATTTACCTGCTGGCAAATCAGTGTGTCACTGTTCTGTCTGGATAATCCCATCCCATTCCATGTTCACACACAGCCTTTGCTTGGAAGGGAATTCCCCCACCCCGTGATGTGACAGCGACAAGCTGCAGGGATGTGTCACACACCCTGCGTGTGAGAGCAGAGCCTTGTTCCTGTCTGCAGAGCCTGTCCAGGATGGCAATCCGTGTGCTTCCCATCACCACCGATCTCCAGGATTCCTGCCTTATTAAAGGAATGGCTTTCTTGGCTTGCTGAGGGAGGCAGAAGAGCACTCTGCTTAATGCATGTTGCTGTCTGTCCTCAAGAAGCAAGTGGTGCTCTGGTTTCTCGTGCAAATGGCCCTGTTTGTAAAGAGCTTTCCCTTGGGAATAGCTCCGCGGCTCCCACGCTGGGACTGTGGCTCGCTAGGCTGGAATAACTAGGTTATAGCTCTCTTAGGGCCGTGGTGAGTGATCCCCAAAACAGGCTCAGCAGGGTCTGGAACACAAATCCAATGAGGAGCAACTCCCTGACAGGAGGGGGGAGCCGGGGGGGGGTCGGGCTCTGCTCCCAGGGAACAAGGGACAGGAGGAGAGGGAACGGCCTCCAGCTGTGCCAGGGGAGGGGCAGGTTGGACATGAGGAGGAATTTGTTGCTGGAAAGGGTGGTCAGGCCTTGGCAGGGGCTGCCCAGGGAGGTTTGGAGTGCCCAGCCCTGGAGGTGCCCAAGGAAGGCCTGGCCGTGGCACTCAGTGCTCTGGGCTGGGGACAAGGGGGGCATCGGGCACAGGGGGGACTCGGTGACCTTGGAGGGCTTTTCCAACCTCAATAATTCTGTGATTTCCCAGACACTGTGCCCTTCCTTAGCTTGACCTGGGGGAGGATCTTTTTGTGTTGCTGCATCCTTCTTTCTACCTTCGTGTGCCCATTCCTGTCAGCGTTCCCTGAAGACAAGTGATGCCACGGCATGTGAGGTTTGTATGCTGCTTGTTCAAAAATACCCTCCCATTTGCCAGAAATAGGATGTTTCCCCTGTAATATCCTTTCAGGCTGAAATTCCTGGAAGCATTCAGTGCCTCTGGAGGAAGGTTATTTTGATCAAAGAAAAGGGCAGTTTCCTAAAGTCCTTCAAAGCTCTTCATCTTTTCCTTGCCTTCCATCTGAATTTGGTGCCTATCTTTTGATACCACTGTTATTTTTCAAAACAATTCATTTAAGTTCTGTCTGAATGGGGTTTATATGAGGCTGGATTGGGGGTGGGGAGGGGGCATAGGTTGCAGTTATCCCTAGAGTTTGTCTTATACAGTTTATGGGAATCAGGGAAATTTCTCCGAACCCCCCACGAGTCTCCAAGTGTCTCCTGCAGATTGTTCTTTACTAAGTAGTCCAAGACTTTATGAACACTTTGCCCTGGGATTGGAACTTTCCAAGTTTGGAGTTGTGTTATCTTTTTTTTTTTTTTTTTTTTTTGGTGGAAGAGCTACTTCTCTGGAGGTGGTTGGCTTGTCCTGCTCTTGTTCCTGCTGCCCCTGGGCATCCTTGATGTGGCTTGGGACCACCTCTGCTCTGTGGGGTACCCCTTTGGGCTGCAGCCAAAGGCAGCATCACAAGCCTGGGATTCTTAGTTGAATTCCTAAAACGAGATTACTTGAGAGCATTTCCAAGCAAAAAACATATCTTATTATGGAATCCCAGAATCACTGAGGTTGGAAAAGCCCTCCAAGGTCACCCAGTCCCCCTGTGCCTGATGCGCCCCTTGTCCCCAGCCCAGAGCACTGAGTGCCATGGCCAGGCCTTCCTTGGGCACCTCCAGGGCTGGGGACTCCAAACCTCCCTGGGCAGCCCCTGCCAAGGCCTGACCACCCTTTCCATGAGGAAATTCCCCCTGATGTCCCGCCTGAACATCTCCTGGTCATTTCCTCTCCTCCTGTCCCTTGTTCCCTGGGAGCAGAGCCCGGCTCCCCGCTCCTGTCAGGGAGTTGCTGTTGGGATATTCTTCAAAACTCAGCAGGATAGTGACAGTCAGTGCTCATGCAGTGGAAACAGGAATTGGAAGATAATATTTTGAATGTTCTGACTCGGAAGGGAAGGAAAGCAGCCCTGCTCCCAGCCCATCCTCCTGCTGTTCCACAGGCACCTTATGAGCTTCCTGCTGCTGTTCTTTCTCCGCTTAAACGTTATCAAGTTGTGTGGCTGTTTGGAGTTCATCTTGTCTGCCCAAAGGTGCTTGCCTGGCTGTAATCTGGTTTATTAGGAGACTAGACAGAGCCTGCACCATGGTGCTCCGCTCGGGATTGCTGTATCCCAACATGACCCCTCTGGAAGGAGGCACAACCTGCCTCGAAATCCTCCCCGGCTGCTCCCTGGGGCTTGGCAGGGGGTGAGTTATTTAGACGATGCCCTACATCTCTCAAATATTTATGTCTCAAAGCCCGGCCGCTAACGTCAGTCCTCCTGCTGACTCGTAAAGCAGGAAGAAATATTTCTCCTCCAAATCCCTGAGATTATTTATTGGAAGACCGAGGCTTCCAAGTGCCTGCCTGCATTCCGCTGTGGTACACCTCTGGCATTTCAGCCAGGGATTTCTCCAGGCAAAGCAAAGCAGAAGAGCTGAAGGAGCTTTCCTGGTGACAGCAACATCCATGAGAAGTGTTGGGTGAGTCAGAGTAAGCGATGTGAAATCTCTGTCACTTTTTCCCCCTTCCCCATACATCACAATTTCTCTGAAACCCCATCCTAAACTTCCCCACTGGAAGCAGTAATACATTCCCACGGCTGTGATAGTGTTCCCTTTGGATGTGTTGATTCCAAGGAGGAGCCAAGTGCTTGTGCAGAGCGCATCCATCTCTCCTGGCCAACCGTGCATACAGAGAAGCTGGTGACGTGTTCATAGCCTCTGATCCAAGAGACCAGAGTGAGCTGTCTCTGCTCAGAGCATTTCTAATTGGATTTCTGCATCTATTTAAATTAGGTTATCCTCCACTTGGCAGATTTCCTGCTTATTCCACCAGGGTGAAGGCCATCTCAGTAGTGCCATCAATAACTTTCTTCTCGGGAGGGGCATCTCAATGCAGTTCACTCGTCCACACGTTCATTTGTCACTAGGAAGCCACCCAGACCTCAGAAGATGTTAATAAACTCAGAGGGACTGCTTTGGCTGCCATTTAGCTCCACTCCTCAGACCTGCCTCCGGTCAGGGCTCGCTGTAATCGTGTGATGGATGGAGAAGCTCTCACCTTTAAAAGACGTAGTTCTTTTCAAGATGTATGGGCGTGACCTTCAGGGTGTACTGTCTGCGACTCAGTGTTGCTCGTTGAACTCCTTCTGGAGGAGCTGGCGTTGTTTCTGGGTCCCTGGGTGTTGAGACACACGGGCACATATGTGTTTTTTCTCCGTTGTTTCTGTCGGCGCGAAAAGTCCTCAACTCCGAGTGCCAAAACTGTCAGAGGCGCTGGGGTAACACCCCTCAAAAGAAACCTCTGGGTGTCACCCCATCCCCCTTCAGCATCACCTTGCCGGGTGTTTAGGAGGAATTCAGGAGGAATTTCTTGCTGGAAAGGGTGGTGAGGCCTTGGCAGGGGCTGCCCAGGGAGGTTTGGAGTCCCCAGCCCTGGAGGTGCCCAAGGAAGGCCTGGCCGTGGCACTCAGTGCTCTGGGCTGGGGGACGAGGGGGATCTTGGAGGGCTTTTCCAACCTGAATGGTTTGCTGATTCCCTGTTTTCACCTATAATCAGCTGCCCAAAGCCTTCTGCTGTTTGCTTCGGGGGATTACGTAGCTGCTTGATGCTTCTGGAGGGTTTGGTAGTGGTTTCTCAAAGTGAAGCTCATGCAGGAGCTCCTTGGAGCTCTCAGATATTTCAGAAGTAGGCAAATTTGGGTGGCAAGAGCCAACTTTTAAGTAAGCTTGCCAGCATTTCCAGCATCTAAACCAGAGTTTTTTTTAGGATGCAAAATACGAGCCTAAAAAAAGGGGTAGTAAATTAAGATCTGTGGGGTGAGACACATTAAAATGCGAGTTAACCAGCTCTTGCCTACAATATTTTTAGACTAACAACAATTTTCAGCGTAGGTGAAAGGAGATTTTAATTTTATATTTTTTTTCCCCTGAAATGATTTTTCCTTTGAAATGTCGGATGCCAAAATCTGGTATAATGAACAGCAGTGAACTGATATATTTAGAAATCCTAAGTGGAGCTGTCTGAGCAACATTCTCTGCAGAGCAGCTCGATTCCGCAACTCGAAGTTGCATTTAAGTACAAGAAAAATGAAAATGGGGGAGTTATTTTCCTGGTTTAGAGGTTCAGGTCAGGGCGCTGTTATTTTATCTATTGCTTGTCTCTTTTTAAATTGGCATTTTGCTTAAAAATTTTAGCGTACTCCTGTGAAGAACACATTCTTCCATCCAACTGTGCAGGAACAGCCTTGCTGACGACCCTTAAGATCCTGCTCAGACATCTCCTTTTCGGATTTAAAGGCTGTGGGTTGGGTGTTGTGGGGAAGACAAGCCCTGGAAAAGAAAATCCGTAAGCGCATTTAAGGGCCTTGGTGTTACTCAGTGCCAGACTTGAATCCTCTGCTTAATCCCAGTTATTGGGACAAGAATAGCTCTCCAGAGTGACAGTTAAAATTCCCCTTAAGAAACATTTGGAGTGGGCTTTATCCAGAGCCAAAGCAAACAGCCAGTGTGGAGTTATTGGGTATTAACGGCGCTGGAGTGCAACCAAGGCCCAGATTTTAGTGGAAGGTCTGAGCTTCTCCCTGCTCCTGGAGGCTGTGAAAGGAGATCTGTTTGTTTTCGTGCAGGTTTGAGTATTTCAAGTGGCTGCTCCTCCTGCCTCACGTGTTCCTTCCTGCTCCGGGAGGTTTGGCAGTAAAGCACCTCAGGGAGGACTCTTCCACCTTCCCACCGATAATTCCCAACTTGGTACCGGTAATTTTCCTCTGGTTGCAACAGCAGCTCTGGTGAGGGCTGTGGGCTTCGAGGTGGTGGCTGAGGGACCAAATCCTCCCCTTGGGAAGTTCTGCTTTCTGCCGTAAACAGAGCCGAGAGATCAATGATGCAGATGCTTCAACACCAAGAAGGACATGGAGCTGTTGGAGCGAGTCCAGAGGAGGCCACCAAGCTGCTGAGGGGACTGGAGCAGCTCCCCTGTGGAGACAGGCTGGGAGAGCTGGGAATGTTCAGCCTGGAGAGGAGCAGGTTGTGTGGAGACCCCACAGCACCTTCCAGGGTCTGAAGGGGCCACAGGGAAGCTGGAGAGGGACTGTTCATCAGGAACTGGAGGGATAGGACAAGAGGGAATGGCTTCAAACTGAAAGAGGGGAAATTTAGGTTGGATATTGGGAAGGTTCCCTGTGAGAGTGGGGAGGCCCTGGCCCAGGTTGCCCAGAGAAGCTGTGGCTGCCCCTGGATCCCTGGAAGTGTCCAAGGCCAGGTTGGACAGGGCTTGGAGCAGCCTGGGCTAGTGGAAGGGGTCCCTGCCCATGGCAGGGGATGAAATGAGATGGTCCTTAAGGTCCCTTCCAACCCAAACCATCCTGGGATTCTATTCCAGAGCAGCATGTGTGTTTCAGTCTCATGTGCTCTGTTTTTAGTACACAGGGGCTTAAAATCAGAGTTAACAGCTCTGTGAATGTGGCCTTTGAGCAAAAAAGCTTCCCTAAACCTGCTAGAAACTTGCAGGCTTTGCTTTTTGTGTCACTTGGAATTGGATGCTCCCTTTGGAAATGGAGGGATGTCCAGGGACAGCTTAAAAAAAAAAAATCTTATAACTTTTTTCATTGTATTCATATCATGCTGAATAGTTTCTGGAAATCTGGAGCAGGCCTAATACTTGGCTGTGTTTTTTCTTTTTAAGGAAGGTTTGTTTTTTTTTTTTTTTCTTCCCTCTTTTTTTTTTTTTTTTCTTTTTCCATGGCCACATTTTGTAGAAGGTAAACACTTCCAAACATTTCTTGGTGTGGATTTTAAACAGACTGGTTTTGTAGGGATTGGCTCAGTCCTTGTATCGTTCATTGTGTTCTGGGGCAGAGGCTGCAGATTTTTTTTTTCCATGCTTCTTATCTGCAGAAATCAGCTCAGTTTGTGATGGAGGAGGCTCTAGAAAAAATACTCCTTTCCCCTCTTCAGTTTTGGCATTATTGAAAGGTCTTACTCCAACCTTGGAGAAAGAAACAGCTGAAGAAAAATTTGCCTTTTTTTTTTAATTTAATTTTTGTTATTCTTGACTGTTATTCCAAACTGTCTTTTTTGCTTCCCTTTTTTTGGGCATCTTCCAGCCTGCCTGCCCAGTACATTGCTTTTCATTTTCCTTACTGACAGTTTAAAATGGTTTTTGGTGTGCAGCTGTGGGGGGTGAACACGGTAAAATTCAGAATTTGCACTGCTGCTGTCTAAATGGAACCCCTAATTTCTTTTCCTATTCTTGATCCACCTCTACTTAATTAACTCTTGGCAGCAGCAGATTCCCTGGGGGATGGTACCTGTGGAGCTCCCACTGCTCCCCTAGAACCTCAAGCTCCTGGAGGCTCCACTGGTGCTGCACCAGCACAGGGTGTGTTGGGAGGGCTTTGGATCCTGGAAGCGTCCCTAGATGGGCGTGGCATGACCTTTCCATCTGCTCTTAAATCCTCCCCTTCCTTCAACTCAGCAAGTGGCTTTTCCAGTGTCCAAATGAAACCTTTTGGGACGAAGATTAAACTCTTTGTTCTAATATCTGTTGTACGGAGGTACAATAAATTTACTGCCAGAAGGTACAAATCTAGCTTAGGGAATTTGGTTTGGTTTTTTTTTTTGCTGTGGGTGAAGAGCCTGAGATGACTCTTTATTCTGTTCTTTGTAAAATGTGAATTACTGTCAGGATAACTACGGGCTTTGGGATTTTACTGTGTGCACTGCAAACCACTTTGCCTCTTACCAAGCACTCCAAAGCATCCCAGGATGGGTTGAGTTGGAAGGGACCTTAAAGCTCATCCCATTCCACCCCCTGCCGTGGGCAGGGACACCTTCCACTAGCCCAGGTTGCTCCAACCTGGTCTTAGACACTTCCAGGGATGGGGCAGCCACAGCTGCTCTGGGCAACCTGAGCAGTCCCCACCCTGATTGTAAAATACTTTTTTCCAATATCCCATCTCTCCCTGCCCTCTGGAAGCCATTCCCTGTGTCCTGTTCCTCCATCCCTTGTCCCCAGTCCCTCTCCAGCTCTCCTGGAGCCCCTTTATGCCCTGCAAGGGGCTCTCAGGTCTCCCTGGAGCCTTCCCTTCTCCAGGTGAACCCCCCCAGCTCTCCCAGCCTGGCTCCAGAGCTGAAGGGCTTGGAGTATCTCCGTGTCCCCTCTGGACTCGCTCCAGCAGCTCCACATCCCCATGTTGTTCCCCAGGGCTGGAGGCACTCTGCAGGTGCGGGGGGACAGAGGGGCAGAATCCTCCCCTNTCCGTGTCCCCTCTGGACTCGCTCCAGCAGCTCCACATTCCATGTTGTTCCCCAGGGCTGGAGGCACTCTGCAGGTGCGGGGGGACAGAGGGGCAGAATCCTCCCCTCAGCCTCCCCACGCTGTAGAGAAGCATCTCGGGGGCCTCTTTTCACATCTACAGACCCATGTTTTTATTCCTCTTGTGCCTTGGCGGCCGAGGAGCTGCCAGCGGGTGTTCTCAGCAGGCTTTGGAAATCTGGCATTTTATGGCCACTGCAAACCTTTAAAATGAGCCTTTCCACAGCTGAAACGTGTCCTCTGTTTGCTGCGGCAGGAAACGGGGCTGAGTTCTTTTCCAGGCGTTCTGCTGGAAAGCTGTCCCTGGCGTGCTGGGAGGTTGGTGGCTGGCCCTGATCTGGCTCGGGAGCACTGGAGCACCCCCAGTACAGGACTGGGAGGTATGGGAATGAACACACCATTATGCTCTTCCCTTCTGAGAGGCCAGGTTTTAAGTATTAGGTGTATTTTTAGCAAACTTGTTCAGGTTCTTTTTGCACGGCTTGTGCAGAATTGGAATGCAATTACCTTCTTCCTACTGTTGCCTTATTAATTACCACAATGGACTTAAACTGATTTGGGACAGGATGTATCACAGAGGATTGTGCCCTTTTTGTAAGCTCTTCATCAAGTCTCCCATCATATTGGATCGTTAATCTTTCAGGAAAACAGGGATGGCTCAGTGCCAGGCTCCTTCCTCTAGAGAGGAAAGATGGCAATAACTGCTTCCTACTCGGAGTGACCCTCTGCATTAGGAGACCTTCACTTCAGCACTGGGTAAATGTTCATGGAATTGCCTCCTCCTTTGAACTGGCTCGTTTGCAAACAGTCCTGGTCCTTTACAAACATTGTACTTGATTTTGTTTGCGGGTTGTTTCTTTTAGAAAAGCGAATCAGGAAATGCAGAATAATACAGTTTGAAAATAAGAGATAATGAAACAGCTGTACTGTGTTCAAACCACTTGCTTGCCCCGGCAGGAGTGTGTTTTTTGACCATTTTAAATACCTTTTATTTTGTATTACTAGGTAGATTTCTATATTCACACGTCGGGGATAGATGCTGGTTTGAAGTAATGCTGGTGATTAAGGAATGTTGTGGTCTAGAAAAGCATTTGTTATGGAATAATTGTGAACTACGAGTTTATTTATATGTTCTGAGTTTCGTATGTTTAGTTTGTGTCCAGTCCTGGGCCCTCCGCAGGAGAGACCCGGAGGGGCTGGAGCGTGTGCAGGGAAGGGACCGGAGCTGGGGAAGGGGCTGGAGCAGCAGGAGCGGCTGAGGGAGCTGGGGGGGCTCAGCCTGGAGAAAAGGAGGCTCAGGGGGGACCTTGTGGCTCTGCAACTCCCTGACAGGAGGGGGGAGCTGGGGGGGGTCGGGCTCTGCTCCCAGGGAACAAGGGACAGGAGGAGAGGGAACGGCCTCCAGCTGTGCCAGGGGAGGGGCAGGGTGGACATGAGGAGGAATTTGTTGCTAGAAAGGGTGGTCAGGCCTTGGCAGGGGCTGCCCAGGGAGGTTTGGAGTGCCCAGCCCTGGAGGTGCCCAAGGAAGGCCTGGCCGTGGCACTCAGTGCTCTGGGCTGGGGACAAGGGGGGCATCGGGCACAGGGGGACTGGGTGACCTTGGAGGGCTTTTCCAACCTCAGCAATCCTGGGATTCAATATAAAAATAAATAGATTGTGTTTTCCTTTGATATTTATTTGAAATGGCACCTGTGAGCTGCACTGAAAGAAAACCGTGTAATAAAATAACGTGGAAGCTGCTGAAGGGCTGGCAAGGGCCAGTGTGTGGGCCTGGTAATGACACTGCATGAGTAATTTTTCTGAATTATTAGGGTGATGAATATTCTCTTGCAGGGAACAATAGAGGAACTCTTATAGTAGCTATGGCAGTGTATTTTTAGTATCGACTCATTTTCAAATATGTCAAACTAAGCTTTTTCCCTTCTTTTATTTGAAAAGACGGATGGAATATTTCCTGCTGTAGCTCCCAGACTATGGAGTGTGGTTTAGTCTGTGGAATGAGATGACCTTTAAGGCCCCTTCCAACCCAAACCATTCTGTGATTCCATGAAATACTCCCATAAATAAGCATTTGGGTCTCAAGGTACATCCAACACTGTTTACGGGCAGCTGGGGGTGCTTTTCCCTCATGCTCTTAGTAGTCAAAGTTTCACCTTAACTAATAATCCTTAACTAATAACACACTATTTTGCTTACATTCAGGCATTACCGTTCTGTGCTGGTGTTTAATTTTAAGAAGCTTGGATGTGGCAGAGATGAAACCCTGTCACTGGTGTCCCGGCCAGGGTGTTTTTCTTCCTGATGGATATATTTTGTGCTGTGGTTACAAGGCTTTGAATGGCTCATGGGCCTCTGAGCTGCCCCTGATGTGTCCGTGTTGAAGGCCAGGGGCTGTGAATGAAGTGGCTCAGATGAGCTCTCACACTGCAATAATGCCAGGAATTCCCAAAGTTTGTTCCCATTGGGAACGTGTGTTGCTGCTTCTCCCCAAAACAGAATCATAAAGTCTGGAAAAGACCTTTAAGATCATCAAGTCCAACTGGCTTTCAGTAGGTTTTCCTGCTCCTCTGCTGTCGTTCAGACCGAATTTCCCAGCTCCTCAAATCCTGCACTGGGTCTGATTCCCACAAGGAGAGCATTGTTTTGTGCTGGGGACAACAGAGGAGGTCTGACTTGAACGAGGAATTCCCTCCACCCTTTGTGGCTGTTCTTGCAGCCCCTCCACTTGAAAGGCTGATTTATTTTATGGAGGAGAAAGCCTTATTTTGAGCCTCAGAATGAAATAAATGCCCAAAATTGTAATGCAAGTTGATGTGACTAATGCCAAGGTCTTTATTATGCTTTGCTTCTTGGGGCAGGCCGTTGAGTAATGTTAATATTTAGTGTCTTTGTTAGGATTTGGGGCGCCTGTGGGGGTGGCTAAGACCAAAAGAGCAGTGCTAAGCCAAGGCACAGCATGGGAAGCACTTTCACAGGAGGAGGGAGTAGGAAATCGGGTTACCGGGGCAGCCTTACAAATTCCCAGCTTCTCGCTGTACTGGAAGGAAGAAATAGCACAGATGAAGGGTTTGATTTGCGCAGAGAAGGAACTGGAGTGTGGGCGTGTAAATTCAAACTAAGGTTCTCAGGAGCACAGTGGTTTTGCAGCAGCCTGTGCCCGGGTTGTCCTGCTGACAGGGCTTGGGAATTCTGGTCCCTTTTCACCCTCTGGTCAGTCCTGATGGGCTCTGATGGCAAGCAGAATGTTTTGCTGGAAGAATCTCAAAAACTATCAGGAGCATCTTAACCATTATTGAGCTGGACCTGTGCTGCAGGTAACCCCTGAGGTGTCCTGCACAAGGACTGGAGCAAAGACAGGGTATCTCCAAGGCTGGCTGGGTTTGGTCTCCTGAGATCCCAGCGTGGCTCCTTGTCGAGGAGACACGCTCAATTAGTGGTGCCTTGCTTCGAGAGCCTTGCTTCGTGCTCCTGTTTCCAGAAGATAAAGCACTGCTGAAGGCCCCTGCTCTGCAGGGAGCTGTTGTGTGCCCGGTGTCACACCAGCAGGATGTTCAGCCCACAGAAGGGAAGGTGCAGGGTGACAAGTGAAGGCCTGCGGGTGTTTTGGGGGGCTTTGCTTCTGGTCTAGACCGAGCTTTCACATCCTCAGCTGCTCGTTTGCGTGAGCACTGGAAGGTGTTGAGCTTGGCAGCGTGAAGGGAGGACGGGAAGGTTCACTCGAGTGACTCACCATGTAGTAGCACTTTAACTGCAGAAATGGGAAGAATCTGGGTAAAAATCAGGAAAAACACGTCAGTGGTTCTGTTGCACGTTTTCCCTCCTAAGAGGACAGGGGCAGAGGCATTTCTGGAGTGAGCAGGTTGTGCCCTGTGTGCCCATTCCAGGTGGGCTCCCAGCGGGTAGGGGAAGGTGGAGTTCTGGTGTCTGTGTCTTCAGGAACAGCTCCTTCCTTCCTCAGCATGGCAAAGCGGCCCCTGAGGACTCCAAACTTCCAGCCCGATCCTGTGCCGAACCAGCACTGGCTCCGTGCACCCTGGCAGGACTTTGGAATTTTCCGTGTAGCCAGCAAAGAAATGAATTAAAGGTGGTGTTATTCCTGTACCTCCTCTGGTGCCTCCTCTAGGGGTTAGAACACCCTCAGATTAACGCTCCAGGAATCAGTGCAGCATCACGCTTTGCTGTGCTCCAGTTTGTATAACGAGCAGAAAACATAATAAACTAAGTCATAAATCCTTTAACTTCTTGTTTGTGTTTCCTTTCGGTTCCGTATGTGGAAGATGTGTCACACAGACAGGAAACTTGTAGCTAAAAGAGGATCTTGCCACCGCATGGAATCTGTTTTTATTTCGATACTTGATGCATTTAAAACTTGATTACCACAAATAATTACAAGTTAATGTTTCTGTAATTATTTTTTTTTTTTTTTTTTTTACTTCTCTGCCCGTTTTTATGGAAAGTGCTGACTTATTTCCCCCGAGGAAATACTCACTGGGGCACTGTGATTGTGCTGAATTTCACTATAAATGAGTGGGTAAATCTTGGCTTTCTCTTCGTGCCACAGGTCCAAGGAGCTGATAAAGGAAGCAATCCTTGACAATGACTTCATGAAGAACCTGGAACTGTCGCAGATCCAGGAGATTGTGGATTGTATGTATCCCGTGGAGTATGGCAAAGACAGCTGCATCATCAAGGAGGGAGATGTGGGTTCCCTGGTGTACGTCATGGAAGGTAGGGTTGGGAAAAAAAACAAACCATGTTAATTCCCTTTTTTTTTTTAAACGCAAAAGCTTTGTTTCATGGGAAAAGTGATTTCGAAGCAAAAGGTTGAAGGCGTTGTTTGTCTAAATATGGTGGTTGAAAAATTGGGTGGATTACTTCTGCCTGGAAAATTCCTGACTGGATTTGTGCACCCCCCTATATAAAGAAAGGAGGTGAAAGCTGTTAACCTTGCACTGAGATCCCTTGGAATAAACCTCCACTAAATATAGTTCTTTGGCTTTGAGACAATGCCAATGGTTGGCTGTATAAGTTAGGGACTCAGCAGAAGGGTTGGTGTTCTGGAAGTGGGAAATGCCTGCTAAAACAAGGAGAAGATGAGAAGATGGTCACAGCCCACTCCTTACAGGGCATGGGGAGGGAAGGAGTATAAATGCTGGTAGGGCACATGGGGCTCTCAGCAGCAGCCATGCTTGGGATAATAGGAAATGGTATTTTTCCCACCCTGGGCACAAAATAAGTGTAGCAGCTGCAGTTTACTACATCTGGTTTGTCACGACGTGTGTTGTGGCAGGGCTTCGTTTTCTGGGTGGGACACGAGAGAGCAGTGGCTATTCAGGTTTCCGAAAACCTTTTCAGTGTTGCCAGCGCTGCTCTTCTCCAAAATGCCAGCTCTCTTTGCATTTGGTGTCTTCTTCTTCCTCTTTCCAAGTTACCTCGCTCTTCACCTGGCAAATTGAGCAGATTTTATCTGTGTCTGGGTTTTTTTATTTGTCAGGGAGTGCGTGTCTGCTGTAAGAGTTACTAAGCTGGGAGCATCCAGCATCCCTCTTAGAGTGAGTTTTGAGGGGAACATCCCTGTTGTCATTCAGAGAACACAACAAGCAAATCCCTCGTGGGATTTGGTACCACACAAATGGATAGATGATCATCGAATTCTTCTTGCTCCTCCTGGTAGGCTCAGAAACATTTTGGCCAGGTGACACCTGAGTGGAGTGGAGGTTTCTCGCTTGCCCACATGTACATTAATTCCTGAAATTGTTCTTTTTGAAACAAAACTATTTCCAAGGCAGCAAGCCATCCTTTAAACAACGTTTCCTGCCAAATTCTCGGGGCTGTGTAGCTGCAAATGCTCTTCACTAGTTTCCCAAAACAACTTTAATCTTCTGTCCTTTTAAGGCTAAGTCCTTTCTCAAGGCACAGGTTTAATTCCTTTGGCTTTTCATAGTTTGAAACTTTGCACGTTCAGGTGGTGTTTCTGAGAAGTGTTGGGGGGGAGTGTTGCCAAAGTGTTTCCGCTCCCAGCATTGCACAGGAAGACTTAAACTTTTCAATCCTTTGTTTGAGTACAGACGCTACTTGGAGGTGCAGAACCTGTCCTGTGGATAATAATAAAAAAAAAAGCTCTCAAATAGTGGGTTTTCTTCCTAGTGAAAATGTGGAGGTTTTTCCCTGCCCAGCTCTGTGCTTTCTTCCCAAAGCCCCCTCACGTCAGAAGGTTGTTCGTGGTATATTTGTGTTTATCCAAAGCAGCTGGTTTTGGATGTTGTGTTCAATGTTACCCCTTGGAAAAACCCCCCTGTAAGAGCAGGGCCTGTCAAGGTCAGAGTGTGCTTCTCTCCTGCTCAGCCTCCTCCCATTCCTTGGAGGGGATTTTTGGGGGGGATTTGTGGGCAGAGCTGTGCCCACTATGGTTTGGAATATTGAACAGGGCTTGGTACTCAGATAACTCTATTATCTATCAGATTTGGTTGCATTTATTATGATTATTTATCAGATGGCCATCTGATGATGAAGGTACAACAAATGTGTGCCAAAACGTCTGTGTCTGTTGGGCACTGGAGCTTGTTCCATGTTGTTGTGGCAGCCCTGTGTGTGAGGGCACGACTTGGCTCTGCCCCAGCCTTTGCTTGGCCTTGTAACTTAATTTAAGGTTATTTAAATAGCTCCCTAAATATGCATAATGCTTTGCAAACAGAATTATGAAGAGTTGATGGTCTGTGTTTGGACATAATGCGATGAGTGGTGGTGAAGTAATGGAAATGGAAGAGGACTTTATCGGATGGGCTGGGTTATGGTTCTGGGAAGAGGCTCGGGAGCTCATTTTGCCTTATCATTCTGTGTTATCTCTCAATTATGAACACACCACACCCAAAAAATATAAACTCCCTTCTTTACAAAACCCTACTGGACAAACCCGTCTTGGGGCGTTACTCAGAGGTATTTCTCAAAAAAAAACAACAACCCAAATAAATGCTGTTTTCCTTCCATTAATTCTTTCCTTTCTTGGCCTTCAGGCCGCAATGAAGATGGATAATAATTAGCCATGGAGATGACTTGGTGGCCAGCACTCTTGTGCTTGTTTGTAATTTGTTATTCAGTGTTTAGACGGGGCATCTTACCAGAAGTCTGAGCCGTGCACTGGGGCCGTTTCCTCGGAGTGATTTTACATAATAATTTCAGTAAGATGGATTTGGAAGCATCCATCACATTGGCTGTTAACTGCTGGGCTCTTGTGTACCCCGGGGAAGCAGCAGCGCCGTGGGCTCTGATTTTCCCCTCTGCAGGCACGAGGACTCTGCTGGTCCTGATGAGACCTTTTAAAGTGATGATCCTTGAGTGTTCTGCTCCTTCACCGTGAATGTTAAAATCCATTTGCTGAGCTCAGTGAATCTTAAAACGACGAGTGTTGACCTCAGATTCCTTCTTCTTCAGCAGAGCTCCATGAGGCTTTAACCAAGCAATAGTTTGGGGTGGGAAGGGACCTTAAAACTGCTTAAATCCACCCCCTGCCATGGGCAGGGACACCTTCCACTAGCCCAGGTTGCTCCAAGCCCTGTCCAACCTGGCCCTGGACACTTCCAGGGATCCAGGGGCAGCCACAACTTCTCTGGGCAACCTGTGCCAGGGCCTCAGCACCCTCACAGGGGAGAATTACACCCAATATCCCATCTATCCCTGTTCTCTGTCACTGTGAAGTCATTCCCTCTTGGGCCGCCCAGGCCCTTGTCCAAAGCCCTTCTCCAGCTCTTTGGTGGGCTCCCTTGCTCTCCGTAGGTAATTCCAGCTTCCCTGCACTCCTTGTGTGGGAATGGCTGTAGCACTGCACCTCAGGTAATTCCACGATGCCCAATCCTGGATTTACGTGCTCGGTCAGATTCATTTGTGCAGTTTCCCTCCCTGCACTCAAGGCCCCGACTCCTCCCTGCCCGCAGTGGCTGTGTAAAAAGCTTTTGTGTTCCATCAGAATTCCCGCCATCCCTGCGTGTCTTCTCGTTATCAGGAGTGAGACCAGCGCTGGTACAAACGGGTGTGCTCCAGCCTCACCCTCGAAACCCAGGAACTGGGAATCTGCTCCTCTGAGAGAGGAGGCTGCCCCATCCTGGGAGCCTTCCCTCTCCTGGGTGTCCAGTTGGACTTTTTGGACTGGCTCTGCTTTTTTTTTTTCCTTTTTCTGAATCTGAAAAGTTTTATGCAAAGGGTTTGATGGTTTGTGGTTTTGGTTTTTCTTCTCCGGTTTGTGTTTTCGGGGTGTTGTTATTATTCATCTGGTTTTAAGTCGTTGAAATAAAGGTAGGGTTGAACTGGAAACCTGCCTGGTCTCCTGGGGGGCTTTCAGAAGGTACAACCCTGAGGGGCTGTGGAATGAGCACTGTGGTTGTGGGAAACCCTTCTGGGACCCTCTCTCCAGGGACAGAGGGGCTCACAGGCACCAAAACCCAAGGATTGCGGTTTCTACCAGGTCTGAAGCTTTGGAAGTATGTGGATTTGGGCTGACCTTGGGCTCCCGTTCCTCTTTGAGTTGGCAGTGAGAAAAAAAAGCTTTAAGCCAGGACCTGAAACTGAAATTTCTCAGCCAGCAGAATCCTGCATTTAGAGCTGCTTTGCTTTTAATGAGTTTAGTAAGTTTTTTTTTATGTTCTCTGGGGTAACTCTACCTACAGCCTGTGTCCTGCTGGCAATAATTCCCACCTCTAGGAATATAAGGGCCCCCAGTTCAATTCTTCAGGCCTTCAGCACTGCTGCTGGCCCCACCATATCCCATCTTTAATGCGCTTTATTTTTCTGTCTCCATCCTACTTGGACTTCAGTCCTCTGGGATCACTGAGGGATCTGTGGCACAGGCCACCTTGGAAATGCCTCTTGTGTGAAATGCAGGGAGCCAGGGGTACTTTGGTTCAGGTAACACAGCTCATGAGATTGATGCCAACGTGCTTCTCCCAGAGAGGAGGGGAACACCAAGGGCTGCACCCACAGTGAGGCACAAAAGGGCTCCCTAAAATGGCACAATTTCATTCCCTGACCTCAGGCAGGGCTTTGCTGTTTACAGCATTTTTGATTTTGTGTGTCCCTCAGCAGTCAGTGTGATCGTTAAATAGGAACACAGAGTGTGTCCCGTGCCTGTGAGACAATTCCCAGGACGCAGATCCCGGTGAGGACGTGCAGAGCTGTGGGATTGGGGTGATCCCAAGTATAGTGTTCTGTACAGCCAGAGTGTTTCTGTTCCCCACCAGGGTTTTCCCTTAATTCCCATGGGAAGGAACCTGGTTTTAACAGGCTCTTGAGGCAAAAAGCACATGTCCATTTGTCTTGGGTGGCTCTCAGGAACTTGGAGAAGGATTTACGTGAAGTAGCAAAGTAGGAACTGTCATTCCTTCAGGTTCTGCTGTGTTTCAAGGTAGGGAACAATGCTCAGTCCCCTCATGTTCACTAAGAAAGCCCCACAACTTTGGCATATTAACTGAATTGGGTAAAGAGAGGCGAGCAACACGCAAAAAAAATTAACTTAGAGCTGTGCACTGAAGGTGGAAATTAATGTATTTGTGATAGCAGGGGAGGCATTAAACATTCATGCTGTGAGCACCTTCAGCAGCAGCGTTCTCCCAGGCTGGGGAGGCTGGGAGGGAAAAGGGTAAAATAAACATGTCAGAAACGTCCCCTCTGCTGTGAGAAAGTTTGCTGCTCCGAGAGTGGCTCAACAGATTGTTTGTCTTAAAATTGAAGGCTTTCTAGAGCCAAAAAAGGTTCTCACTGGTTAATCGTATTCCGCCTCTAAAGTGAGGCCACCACCTCCAGCTTTTTGTTTTTTTTTTTTTTCTGAGGGAAAAAAAACCCAAACAACCCTAAACACTTTCCAAGTTGTAGTTTTGCAGGTTTGCATCCTGCCCTCGGCCATAAGATTTTCTAAAATTCCCTGGAAGCGCTTGAAAAACGCACAGAGCTGGCGAGGTGTCTCTCGGGGAGGCACGTCTTCGATCTGCGCCGCGCTGGCAGGTTGGAGCCGTGTGTGGGGGGGTGCTGCCTCACACTAATGAGGATAAATGTGATATCCCCGCATCTGAAACCGAATGTTTCCTCCTGTGCTCCTGCTCCACCTGAACCTGTCAGCCTGCAGCGCGTCAGATTTGATGTCTGCATTGGGAAGGGGGAAAAAAATCTACTGGCAGAGCTGTGCATAAATCAGGTGACAAGGTTTTGGGCTCTCCTGTGAGTAACAGTCACACCGTGACAAACAGATATCCTCATTTTTTTTAGAAACTATATTAATAGGTGTAAAGGCTCCTCCTTTCGTGGTTGTTGCTCTTCCCGTGAAGTATGGGAGAAGTAATACAGTGAGGCAAGGGGAAAAGGAAGGTTTGAATCCCTGGATTAACTCTCCTGTCACTCGTGATCTGGGCGCTGTAAGACCCTCCCCGACTGCCCTCGCGCACATTAATTCTGAGCTTGCACCTCTGCACCACACCTCCAGAACCTGAGGGAAGAAAAAGAGCTGGGGGCTCCTGCTTCTGTAGGCGGGGAAAAGGAAGAAGCAGCAGCTTTTTAGGAACAGTGCCGAGAACCAGCCTACACTTTTCCCCAGCCCTTGTTTTTTGGTGGTTTTCCTCTCCTCTTAAATTTTGTTTTATTTTTGTCTTCAGTCATGGGGATTTGCCTTTTATTTCTAAAGGAGGCTTTGTTTCTTGCTACATTCTTGGTAGCTTCTCCAGAGGAATGAAGCATTTAAGTGTGACTTCCCATGGGAATGTGGGTTTTTGGGAGTCAGGGATGTCTTGGGAAGGAACCTATTCCTAGAAACTGCTGGATCTGCCAGGACATCAAACTCGGTCTTGATAAGGGAAGACAAACAAAGCCTCTGGAGCTGTTTAAACCACAGAGAGAAGTGCAGGAGGCTGGAGCAGACCTCCCATGTGGTCTCAGATGGGTGAAATCCTCCCCTGCGAGTCTTTGTGTCGTTCTCCCTCTGAGCCCTCATTTTATGGACTGATCTCATCAGAGTCTGATTTAACAGGACTAATTGCTCTTGCAGGGCCTCCTGAGCCAGTCCCGTCTCCTCTCAGGGGAAGGATTAGTGGGACTGACATTTGAAATGAAAGAGAAATGGAGAACAGAGACCCGGTTTGGGATTTTGAGCAGGCTAAATGATCAGAGGGGTTAGAGCAGCTCTGCTGGGAGGAAAGGCTGGGAGGGCTGGGATTGTTCAGCCTGGACAGGAGAAGCTTTGGGGTGACCGAATTGTGGCCTTCCAGGGCCTTAAGAGCAACAGGAAAGATGGAGAGAGAGTATTTCCAAGGGCCTGGAGTGCCAGGACAAGGGGGAATGGCTTCCCATTGCCAGAGGGCAGGGTTAGGTGGGATATTGGGAAGAAATGTCCTTACAAGAGATCCCTCACAGCCTTGCAAAGTCCAAACACATGACATCCTCTTTGTTGGGATTCACCAACGCTGACAGTGATCATCATTCATCTCAAAGAAAACCACATTGAGGAGTTTGGGGTTTTCTTTTTGTTTTTTTTTTTTCCCCCCCCTCCCAACTTTGGTGAAAAGATGCTGGAAAAGTTGTCTGGAACCACCTTTATAAACTCTTCAGTCTGTTATTAGTCCATTCAGTCTCTGGGGGAGGTGTGAGTGTGCAGTTTCAGTGCAGTCCAGACGGGCTGGCTGAGCTGTGCCGGGGTGTTGGGGATTGGTGCTGTGCCCTGGGATCATACCTGGAGCGATGGAGCTGAGCCCATGCAGGGGGGATTTCCCTCTACACGGTGTCTTTTGTCTTCTGTGCCCAAATAATACCCTTGCTACACTTCCTCCAGATCAGGGATCCTTCAGACCACCAGTTCCTGCCTCTCAGGTGTAGGACCAGACAGTTTTGAGAGCTCTTCCCAAGCACATTCCTGGTAATGTAGCTGTTTCCCAGCTTTCTGCATCTCCCAAGGACACTGAGGGAGGCAATAAGAGCTGCACCCATTGCAGTCAGGGCTTTCCCAACACACAGCCAAGGCAGTTCTGCTTCCAGGACTTATCCTGCCTTTCAGAGCAAGTGTCTTGGGCCCTACCTGAGCCTCCAAACCTTTTCTCCAGGAGTTGGGATCTGCTTTCCTGAGCAGACATCCAAAACCAGCATCTCATGGCATCTCAGGTGTTGGGTGGCTCCTGGGACTGGGGAGCATTTCCTCAGTGTCCACGGGGAGCACTGTGTGGGAAGGCATCAGTTAGACATTTGGGGCACAGTGGGGTTTTCTGCAGACCCTGAGAACAAATCACTGGCCTCTGAAGAACCTGCTTTTCCTGGGACTTTCCGCTGGGTTTGGGAAAACATCCCGTGGCAGCAGTTTCTGCTTCACATTCCTCTGTTTAAAATTTTCATCTCTCTTTTTTTTTTTTTAATCTTCATCCCGCTGTTGTGGAGGTGGGCAGGAGTCAGGTGAGGGGGTTTGCCTGTAGTCAGAGGCGCTGCTCCTCTAGGGAGCCCTGCAGCCTTTCAGGTTTCCCATTGGAGCCTTTGTTTTCCCATGGGGAAAACAGGTTTAGTGGGACTTTCAATCCCTCGTCAACAATCCCTCCCCACACCTCCCGTGTCCAGTGACCAGTGCATGGCAGAGCAAGACCATCCTCTGTGTCGCTCTGGGCTTCCTCTGGGACTGAGGTCTTCACTCCAAAACTCCCTGCAGAGCAGACCTGGAGGAGGAGCAACCTCAGGTGTGTGAGACACCTCAGGAGGTGCTTGCTGGAAGCTGCCCTCTCATGGAGCCAGTGCCTTTGCTTCCATCTAAATCTGCTTCAGCCCAGGCCTTCCTGCATCCTCCTGGGCTTTTGTGAACTCCCAAAGTTCCAAAATCTGCCCCTGTAAGGCTGGAGCAGAAAACCTGTTTGATAATCCTTGGAGATTCCTTAACTGTCCCCTTACAGAAATCGGGTGCTATTCCAGCGGCTTCATTTTGGAGTTTGTAGATTCACACCAAAATTTGATTTCTCTCCCCCTTTCTTTTTGTTCTAGATGTAAAAACCATGGCATTTATCATAAAAGCCCACGAGTTATTTCTAGCTAAGCATTTTTTCCTACTAATAGGTGAAGTGAGGCCCTTGCCATATCCAGGGCAATAGAAAGCCAATTTTCCACTGTTATCAGCCTGTTATTTTAATTTTACAGTGTCTTAATAATTAACTCTTCCAAGGGTATTATTTACTCGTATTAGTGACGGAGAATTAAACGTTTCTTGTACTTATTTCATGGAGTGTTCATGAGATGAAGTGTGGGATATGAAGGGGTGATGAAATGGGATATGAAGGGATGATGAAATGGGATATGAAGGGATGATGACTGTGCTCGTGACAGACATAGTTTGATATTCTGTATAAAGCAGTTATTTTTAAAGCTGGAGAGCTAAATCTCAGCCCTTTAAACACACTTAGAGCATTAGGGGTGTATAAACAAGGCAGGTAGTGCTGCTGCAGTGTGGTAGGGGATAAATTCGTGCTCTTTCTCCGAAAATAACTCCATCCAAACTGCAGGCTGGTAAATGTTCTCTGTAATGACTCATGTGGACCGGCAGACTTTATTAATGAGATTGCTGAGTTGGGGCAAACCAGCATTTGGTGACAGTGGGAACATTCACTGTCACCTGTGGTGGGATTTGGGAAAGAAATCCTGTGTAAATCTCAGCGAATAACCTGTGCTGGTCCTACACAGGACCTCTTTGTAAAGAAAACCCGAGTAAATACAGCCCCACACCCTCCAAAATATATGTTAGGAATGCCAAGAGGATATCTGTGTGTTCTAAGGATATTCTTGGACGCAATAATTCCTTTTCAGCAAGGAAAACCGAACTCCTGGTTAGGCTAAGCCAGCTTTGGGTAGAGAGGAGAAGAAAATGCACTCAAAGCTGGCACCTAATGACTTCATGCTCATCAAATATAACTTCAGCCAAAGGTTTTTCGAGGTCCTGCCAGGCTGAGCAGTGCAGAGGAGGGACTGTAGCATATATGAGGTATACAATGCCTTCATCCAACCATAAATCCCCCAAACAGCCCAGCCTTGTGGCTCTGTCCTCGCTCCAGCCCTGCTGTCAGCACAGCTTCCCACTTGGATCTGGATAAGAGAGGGAACCGCTCTTCAGCCATGCTGTGGAAGTTTTAGTGTGCAGGTGGCGTGGGAATACTTTCATTTTCAGGATGAATGCCTGGCCTGATCTGCTCAGGTTCCCGGTGATTCTACTACCCGTGCCATCATTATCCGAGCTCCCCTGGATCTCGAGGCTTTCTCGGTGCAGCACTGAACAGAGCTTGGGGCAGCCTTAGTGAAAGCTCAAAGCCTTCATTGCCAGGGAGGAGTATCCAGAGTTTATCAGACGGAGAAATCGCTCCGGAAACGCCATTCCCACAACCGGGCTCATCCACAGGCAGCCGAATACCCGCCTCCCCCTCTTCAGGGGGAGACAGCGCACAGGTGTAACCTCCTCACCAACTGTGTGACAAACATAATTATGGTGTATTTTTCTTACCCCCACATAAGATCAAAGCTGATGTGCCACTTGCTTTTGTGTTTCTCAGCAGCTGTGCGCAGACAGCTTTGTTGTGAAGGGGGCTTTATTTACAAAATAAATTGGTGGGATAAAGCCTCGTTCATTTTATTAATAGCAGCTGTAAAGGGAGGCACAAACGTCTTTCTTGTCAGTCCCCCCACTGTTCCACGACTCCCTTTCATTGAGACTCCCACAGCTGAAATGTAAAATAAAAGGACTTTTCATCATAACAGTGGACATGAGAGTGCCTGGATTCTGACCTTTGGTTCTGCCCCTTAAAACACACGGCTCTGTAATTTAGTCTGTGTATGCAGATAAACACTCCAGTGTTAGCAATCCAAACTGTTATTAAGGGACCTTTAGAGGGAAAATGTTCCCTTTTTTTTTTTTNTCTTTTTTTTTTTTTTTTTTTTTTTTTTTTTTTTTTTTTTTAGGGCTCCATTTTCTTTGGATTCCTTGTTGACTTTGAAAGCTCATCTACAAAAATAATCAAGCCATGGGAGCTCCATGGCCTTTCCTCCTGCTCTTGGTTGTATGGAGAGAGCTCAAAATAACCGGTTTGGGGAAGGGGGAAAAGGCTGTGCCCTGGAGTTAGAGAATTACAGAATATCCTGGGTTGGAAGGGACCCACAAGGACCATCCAGTCCAACTCCTGACTCTTGCCCGGAATGCTGCAGCATTTACTGTAGGAGCACATCCCAAAGAGTTGTCCCTGAAGTGCAAAATGATGGATCACTTGTTTCCCCACAGAGCCAAACCCAGGAGCTCTGCTGGGCCCATCACCAGCACCAAGGATTTTTGTGCAGGCTGAAAGGATGCAGGTTTCTCATGGAACCATGGAATGGCCTGGGTTGGAAGGGACCTTAAAGATCACCCAGTCCCACCCCCTGCCATGGGCAGGGACACCTCCCACCATCCCAGGTTGCTCCAAGCCCCATCCAACCTGGCCTTGGACACTTACTCCTGCTTCTAGTTTAAACTGGAAAGTTGGGGCATTTCGACCTTGTAGGATTTGTTGGTGGTTGTTTTTTTTCTTATCTGTGCTGGAAAATGAGAGAATGACAACAGGAAACCTGAGGAAGAAAGGGACTCCTAGTCCTTGGACACGCGAGGTCTCTGTGGTTGGGAAGAGATGAGGTGACACGGGGATGCAAAGGCTGTGTAAAGCCACCTGGGTGACCCACTCTCTGCTTGGGGCACTGACTCAGCCTCTCCAAGTCTCTGTCTGGCACTTCCAGCGTGATCCCTGAGTGCTCAGGGCCGTTCTGGGAAAGGGAAAACAGGACAAACGCTCCCTGTGGGGCCACTTGTCCTGGTGTGGGCTGAGCAGCGCCTTAGTCATCGCTGTTCCAGGAAGGAAAGGGTGAAACGGGAAAAGCCAACAGCCTTTCCTGGATTTTTTTACCCACATTCCTCATTCCTCCAACACTTCACCTTGGCTGAACATCTCTTTGCCCCGGGGCGGGGAGGCTCGTATGAGTTTTGAGACTCATCTCCTTCTCTCAGTGGGGGAAAAAACTCCCATGGGTTTTGTGTGGCCCTGAAATTTGACAGGGAGAAATCTGAGGATAAATTAAAATTAAAATCAAAAACAAAGAGTCAGACTAGGGACGTGGGGAGGTTTTTTCATTGCATTGTTTTGCAAGGTTTTCTGATTTTTTTTTTTTTTCCTTTTGCATTTTAATATGTGGGTCCCAACCTCAAACTTCCCGGCAGATGAGTTTGGGGGGGGAAGGGGAAATGAGAATTTTAGGAAACAAATCAAAATGTCAGATCAATGTTTGCACTGTATTTATCTAAAATAATGGAAATTACAGTGTATCCCAATAGCTGCTGTTCCCAGCACATCCAGACACGGATGATAATTAAATGCAATCAGAATACATAGGAATTAAAGATGGGAAAAACTAATAACAATAAGATGTTTGCCATCCTTGTGCCAAATATTTTCATAACCTCTCGGTTCTACACTGGAAACAGCTATTTTGCGAGGCAACCAGAATGTGAAATAACTCTGGGCAGGCTTTCTCATGCTAGAAATAAAAGCATCAGCTGAAGTTTGAGACAGGGCAGATCTGGAAAAGCAATAATCCTACTGTAGTTCTGCAATCCCATCCTTCCAGTAGAGATCCACGAGGGACTGTTTATCATGGCTGAAATGATACAAACTCTTATCTTGGGGTAGGAGGTAACTTGAAGTCATTTTTTTTGGCTGGACTGCGGGGCTTTTTTTTTCCGGCATTGATGTGGAACTTCACAGGTTCCTTAAAGTTAATTGTGTTTTGTGTTGAGTTCTTCATCCACCTTCCCCCTCTTTCCTCTTGTTACTTTTGGGGGAGGACGGAAAGGCCTGGGAGTTTTTAAAAGGTCTTTGCTCCTAATTATGTGAAATGTTACTTAAATTAGTTTTTTTTTTTCCCCGCCAAGGTTTTCATCCCAAAACATTGTGTTCCTTCGCCATGCTCTCCTGTGGCAGTTGTTCCCATCAGGAAAGTGAAGCCGAGTTATGATATTAACAAAAGATCTTCGGTGGGAAGTAAAAAAACTGTCTCTGGGCAAAGTCCTGCTGACCTCAGAATCCCAGGATGGGTCAGGCTGGAAGGGAGCTTGTGGGGTGGGTGTTTTGGTCTATCAGGGCCATCCCAGAGCACGTTACTCAGGATTGTGTCCATTGAGAATTGTGAATAACTCATGAATTTTGCCGCAGCCGTCGCTGCAGAACATATTCCCAAGGATTAGGGAGTGATTTTTGCCCCTAAAAACCCCTGTGGCAGGGGGTTGGAACTTGGATGAGCTTTAAGTTTTCTTCCAACCCAAACCATTCTAGGATTTTATGGTTTATTTTGAGAAGATGGAACACTGATATTACCAGTGAAATTTAGTTTTCCAGTGATCCCTGGGGGGGTTGTAGTAATCCGTGGGGTTACTCCAGAGGGACTGAGAAAAAACCCCAACTCCGAGGACCCAGTACAGGCTTTTATGAGAGCCAAGTGGTCAACATGCCCTAAAATGACAACTGTCTCCAGAGATCTCCTTTAAACGCTGGTTTACTGTGTTAAAATTTGGACAGAACTAAATCCATGGAAGGTTTGGTTTGTTTTATTTTTAAACCAAGTAATGCGTTTGTTCCCAGCCTCGGTATAAGATAAGGAGAGAAGATGTCCTTGGTAGTGTTCATCTGGAGGGAACAACTGGGCCCGAGCGTGATGAATGGAAAGAAGGGAAGTTTTTTTTCTGCTTTGCCTTGGCAGCTCCTGCTTGTTATCGTTTGTCAGCTATCTCCAGTACATTGTTCTCCTTCTTGGAAAAGCCAGGCCTTTTTCGGAGAAATTCCCCCCTTAGCTGAAAATCTCCAGCACTGCAGAGCGTCTGCAACTCTGCACAACTTGGCCTGCTTATACCTGCTGCTGATTTATTTCTTGGTCTTCCATCTTGTGCCAAAGGAATCACGGAATCCCAGAATGGTTCGGGTTGGAAGGGACCTTAAAGCTCATCCAGTTCCAATCCCAACACCTTCCACTATATCCCAGGTTGCTCCAGCCTGGCCTTAGACACTTGCAGGGCAGCCTCTTGTGTAACTGTCGGAATAAGCAGGGTTGGAGCTCCTCTTGGCTCCTCCTTCTCCTGGGATTTGTTTCCCAGCTCCGTGGCAGGGTGATTGTCATGTGTTAGCACTCTGAGCCAGGTCCTGGGGTGACAGGAGCTGGCACAGCCCCATCTGTCCCTGAGCCGCCGTCTCCACGCTCCAGGGATCCCGGCTCGTTCCTTTGGCGTTGGTGTTTACCAGGGTGAGATGGTCAGGAAGGGAAACCTTCCCTTCACGTTCTGCCCTCAGATAACGCGGCTGGAAAAGAGAACATCCAATGCTCCCGGTAAATGAGAGCTGATGGGAGCCGATGCCCTGGAGAATGGGATGTTTGTGTGGCGACTTCCACGGAGAGGCTTTCGAGGCTAATCAGGCCGAGTTGGGAAGAGGGAGAAAGGGTTTGTTAATTTAAGCAAAAGATCATGGAATCATGGAATGGTTTGCTTTGGAAGGGACCTTAAATCCCACATCTCGTTCCAACCCTGTGCTGTGGGCAGGGACACCTTCCACTAGCCCAGGTTGCTCCAAGCCCCATCCAACCTGGCCTTGGACACTTCCAGGGATCCAGGGGCAGCCACAGCTTCTCTGGGCAACCTGTGCCAGGGCCTTACCACCCTCACAGGGAACAATTTCTTCCCAATATCCAATCCAAACCTACTCTCCCTCAGTGGGAAGCCATTCCCCCTTGTCCTTTCCCTCCAGACCCTTGGAAATAGTCTCTCTCCATCTTTCTTGTAGCCCCTTCAGGCCCTGGAAGGCCACAATTCAGTCACCCCAAAGCTTCTCCTTTGCAGGCTGAACAATCCCAGCTCTCCCAGCCTTTCCTCCCAGCAGAGCTGCTCCAGCCCTCTGAGCATCTTGGTGCCTCCTCTGGACTCTCTCCAGCAGCTCCATGTCCTCAGAGTCCCTGATGCCAAAACAGCTGAAGGGTTAAAAGCTCTCTCTGGGCTTTGGTTAACCCTGAAGAAGTGAGGAGAACGATCCGTTTTATCCCACAGCGTTCATGTTCTGAGCCCTGCGGGTCGGAACTGGCACTCAGGCATTTCTCAGCACCCAGGAAAAGGAGGTGCTGAAGTTTTATTTCACTGTCTGGAGATGAGTTATACTCTGTGCTCACAATATTATGCAGATCAGCTGTCAAACTGTGGGATATCTGAATTAAGAATCACTAAGTGTTCACTCAAATATTACAAATTAGTGATTTTAAGAGCTCCATAAGGAGTAGAGAGAATCACCATTTAGAAAGGCTTATCACAAACATCTTAATTCAGCCTCAGTGCTGTGGTTGTTATGAGCATTGGTGTTAGGTTTTCAACAGCAGAAAATGCATTTTTTTAAGTGATGAAAATCACCCCAACAGGATGCGATTTTCACACCAGCAGTTCTTTGGGAATTGTAGAAAGTTTTAAGTTTCAAAAATGAATATATTCCTAAGGGAATGTGCGATTTTTATTAATTTGACTTAGTTATTTCCTTCTGTGGCATTTGTTTTATCATCTTTGCAATGTGCAGGGTATTTATTCTTGATGGTTTCTGAGACTGTGGTCACTTGTCACTGGATGTTCTTCCTGGTCCCTAGAAAGCTTTGAAGTGTGACAAAGGCAATGCCTTAAGAACTAGGAGGGTTACTCATTGGATCTGCTCTTGGGTTGGATTAATAACTCCCACATTTCTTTTGAAATAAGTTCTTTACCAACATTTCCTCCTATTCCTCTCCCCCCACGGTTAAGCCTAATGATTCCCACATAAGCTTGGCCGGAGCATGTTGGGAACAGCTGTGAACTTAACTGTTCACCATCATAGATTCGTATCAGGCTCTAATGAGAAAAAAATTAGCTTTCCTGATGGCAGATGATTGCTAATGTGCTAAAATATTTCTGCTGCTGTCTCCAGACTGCTCTGAATTCTAACATCTTGCTGTTCACACAGTCAGGGCTGAGCCGTGGAGCGCCCCGCTCTTCCCTGTGGTGCTGGACTTCTCCGTGACATCCCAGTCAAGCAGAGCAGGGCGAAGAAGAGAGGATTCTGAGTTCTTTTAAACCACCGAGTTTTTCTAAAATCGCTCGTTGCTGCCGCGCGTCGCAGCTCCAGTGGTTGAACTGGGAGCTGCCTCACCCGGTTCCGTGAGTCCCCAGCCCTGGAGGTGCCCAAGGAAGGCCTGGCCGTGGCACTCAGTGCTCTGGGCTGGGGGACAGGGTGGGCATCGGGCACAGGGGGGACTCCATGGGCTGGGAGGGCTTTTCCAACCCAGATGATTCTGTGATCACAGAAACAGTGTGAGAACTATTCTCTGCTGGTAGGGAGAAAAAGTACTTCTAAACTTAGAGCTGGTGAGGAGCTGAGTGGGTTATTAATTAAAGAGTGTGGTGGTTTAAGCGACGTGCCTGAGCGTTCTCCTTGCTTATTCCGAGGTGGGAAAGGATGTCTAGGTAGAACATCTGGCTGTGAAAGCCTCAAGTCGTCTAAAAGGGAAGCTGAGTGGGTTTTTTTCCTCCCTCCACGTATTGGATAAGGTTATAAGTCCAAATCCTATGGAGTCTGGAGACCTGCTTCTGCTGACGGAGTGCTTGCTGAGTGTCAAGAACACCTCCACCCCTCAGGCCCCACACCCCCGCCGGTGACTAATGGTGTAATGAAAACAGAAAAGGAAGGAAGAGGGGCACAGGGGATCTTCGTGGTGTGCCAGAATAGACGCACTGTGCTTCTGATACAGCCCTTGGACAGAAATGGTTCCTGGCATTCTTTCTTATGGAACCTCGATCCTTTGGTGCCTGATTTAGGGTTTTTAAAACTTTGTTCTTGCCAGGCTTAAAGGCAATAGCACTGAAGACTAAGAAGTGCACACATCTTGCCTTCTTTGTGGTGAGTTCAGCTGGAGGGACTCTGCCGGTTAAAAACCTCGATAATGGAGCCATTATCAAGCTACTGTAGTCTGGATTATCATTTCATGGTAGCTGTGGAACCAGCCTCTGACTGCACTGACCTGGCTGGACACTTCCTGCTCTTTGGCTAATTGATCTCTGTCTTTCAAGAGACTTATTTTTAGAGATGTACCTGTTTTTTTTTTTTTGGCTCCACAGCTTTCCCGAACGATCCTCTGATCACAGTTAATCTGGAGGTTCACCACGTGGCCCTTACTGTGTGATTTTTCTTGGTCTCGTGATAATATTCCAAACTTCCTGGTGTGATGGGAGATTTCTGGCTGGAGCTTGCAAGGGGCTTTTCCCATACAATAGCCAAAGCATTGCACGTGGAAATGAAGTTGTTTCAGCTGACAGAACTAGTTCTTTCAGAAGGACACTGATTTATACATCACGCAGGGTTTGATCTGATGTCCACTTTGGTGTGTTACTAGTGTCCTACATATTAAAGGACACTTGTTCCCGCCTCTGTCCTTGTTATCCAGCTTACAGCCAGGCCTCCCTGCATCACCCCTTCCTGGAATCCTGGCAAGACACATCTTCCTCTCTACCCAGAGCCTCCAAAAACACAACGTGTCCGTAACCACTGTTATTTCTACACCAGCTGGAGGGAGAGGGAAGGGGAAGTCTGGTTTCATGACATGGCACTGAAACAGCATCTCAGGCTTCTGAGTCCTACCCAGTTTTCCTGCCCTTGCCCTTGGTGTTATTTACCCAAGTAAGATCTAATCCTTACGGCATAAGAGCAGCCAGATTATGTTGTTGACAAGTTTTAACAAAGGTCTCGCAGGAGATTTTTTTTAAAAATCCTTCCTATTTTCTTCCTTCTGTCGCGGTAACAGTCCCCCCCCATCCCGAGCTGCTGTTGCTAAGCTGCCCTAAGAATTTGCATTTCCAGGCAGTCTGAAACTCTCTTAATTTAGAGAACAACCTCAGCAAAAGCAATTCCATAACCTGAGATGTGAGCAGGGCTGCAACAGTCGCCGGTGTGTTCAGTGTATTAATCATGCCAGGGAACAGCTACTTAGGCTGCTGTGAGAACCAGAGGAATCCATTTTCTGGGGATGTGCAGAATTCTCCCATCAGCTCCCCAGCTCAGGTTAATAACCTCCAAAATGGTTTTGTTTCGCAGCCAGCGCCGTGAGGGCTCGCAAGGGAGGGAGGGGAAGGGACTGCTGGCTTTGAGAAAAAAGGCAGTTTAGGTTTGCCTTTCAAAAGGTATCGATTCCTGCACTGTGGGAACCTGGAGAATGGTGTCATACCGCGTGGGACTTGTGTCTGAGTGAATGGGGGAAAACAAGATCAGCAAACAGATAAAGCAGTTGAGGGAAACCGGCAGAGAGGGTTTTATTGAACGCCGGAACTGAATGGCAGGATGGGCTCGGTAATGAAGTGGTGTCACTGGCTTGGGGCTGAGAGGCAGGCAGGGCTTGGAGGAGGAGAAATTCCCGGTTAGATCTGCTGATAGGGTTTGGAAGGGGAGCGTGGGGAGCGGAGTCTCCACACCATGTGGATGGCCAGCCCTGGGATGAGCAGGAGATCCTACAGAGCCGTGCAAGGGAGTGAACCCCGAGCGGGATGACGGAGGAGGACTCGGGGGCATGAACAAGCCAAGAAGTTGAGGCTGAGCCTTTGAGGCTGAGTCCAGGGTAATTCAGGAAAATGAGAGGGATGTGAATCTGAGGGATTGTCTTTTTTTGTGCGTCACACTAGCACCCACAGTCCGGAAAAGCACAGCACATTCTTAAAGAGCCAAGGGATTGGGTCTAATCCCAAAGGGAACAAGCCAAACCCCAGTTGCCTTGGCTGGGAAAAGACATTTATTTTTAGAAGGCCCCAGGTCTCACGCAGACAGTTGAATTAATATGCTCAGGTTGTAAGGATTCAAAGCATCTGTTCTGAGCGAGCTGCCGCCCAAGAATTAGTCAGTGGCACCCCTTCTTGGATCATCCTCAGTGAATGCATGTCGGTCCATCTCACAACTTTTCCATCAGTAATCAGGGGGAAAAAACCACCCAGTTTGTTTTGGGTTTTGTTATTGACTGAACCCTACAGGAAGGACCAGTGGCTGAAGGCTTTGTTGTACTTTCAAGTCTGTTTTTCCTTGGAAAGAGATCCCGATTTCTCCTGTGGACTTACACTCTGTTACCTTGGCTTCCTTTAGAGCGTGACAGACCATGTGCCAAGTGTCGCTAGGGTACATTTGGGTGCTGGGACACCCATCTGACAGTGTAAATCCCCTGCAACAGGGAGAGGCTGCCCTGAGCCACTGCGGTCCTGCATCAGCGTGCCTGTGCTCTGCAGGATGAAAGCCAGAGAGAGAAAGAAACCTCGGGCTTGTCGTTCACATCTGGGCACCTCCCCTGCTGTGCCCCTGCAGGGCTGTGGGAGGTCTCGGTGCTCAGTTTGTGGGTGAGGATGATGTGCCTGGCAAGACCTCACGGGACTGCCAAGCCTTTATCCCATCCCTCACGCCATCCTTTTGCATGAAATCTCCTTTCTTCAGCCTAGCTGGAGATGTGGGAAGGTGCTCCCACCTCAGGGACCCTCTGGTCCCTCACCAGCCGTGGGGATGCTGAGCCACCTCGGGCTGTGCAGATGCTGCTGGAGGGACCTCGGGGGCACCTCCTGCACTCCTGTAACTCTGATGGGAGTGAAAGCCGGTCGTGGGCAGCACAGAACCATAGGATATGCTGAGCTGGGTGAGGGGTGAGAGCGTGCTCCTCTCCTCTCGCGCGAAAGACAGCGTGTGTGCAAGGAAACGAGGGCACCTTCCTTCCTTAATGCATTTCTCCTTCATCCCTCCTTCCCGTCCCATTCCCACCCGGCAGAGGCTTCCACCTGCTGGGCCTCAGCTGGGCAGTAACTCCACAGGAGGGGCAGAGTCTGGTGTCCTACAGCAAACAAGCAGATGACAACTTTTTGGCTATACCAATATGTATCCTGACTGCTGTTTGAGGCACCGCTGAGATCACTCAGCACCCCGTTCATCTCTGGTCCAGTCTGCCATCCCCACATCAGATGAACTGCATTTACCCCCAGGAGTCCCTTTTTCTTAGTCTGAAAACGTTTTTTTGTCATTCTCTATCCGCTTCATAACTTTCAGGGGGACAGGAAACAACCCTTTCATTTAGAGGGTGAAAATACAGGTGGAGAAAGGCATTTTTCTTCTTCTTTTAGCTATTTGAAGGCGATACAAGAGACTGGCTTTGAAAGTATTGGTAGGCTTAAAAATGCTTTCATCTTTCATGTGTTAGAAAGGAAACCTATCTCCGACCTTTTAAGTACCTTTGTTTACTTTTTTGGAAGGCACTTGCAAGAAAAAGCAAGATTTAAGAGGAACTCGCTACTTAATGGGCCTATAAAGCATGTGATGAGGGGAGAACGTTGCTTTCCCAGCCGAAAGTAAATCACAGCAGGCACCAGTCTTACACCTGAAAAGCCCCGGAGAGCAGCCACCAAAATAAAAATCAGTATTGGTGGGGGATTGTTGTGGGATGTCTGGTGACGACACCCGAATCGTGACTGTGTCCTTTCAACCACAGCAGCGACGTCACGGCTCTGATTCATCCTGGATTCTCGAACGTCTCTGGCTGCCGTTGGGATGGTTTGTTTTCTTGACATCACCGTAATTTGTAGAGGTGTTTAATGGCTGATTCAGATTTGATTTGGCAGCGGTTTCATCCTTTCAGACGTTTGGAATTGCTCACTTTGCTCCCTTTCACCAAACCCTCCTCCCCGCCCCCCCACTTCCCAAACCACCCCCCAAAAACTGTGGCTGTGTGTTGGAGTTGTTGTTTTTTAAGGGGGTTTGTAAGTTGAATGTGATCCAGCAGAAAATCTGTGCATTGCTTGTGTGTGATGGAGATGAAGTATTCAGGCATTATTAGGCTGTTTGTTACGGTTTTGTTTTTCTGGAAGATGCTCATTTTCGATTTCTTTCAGAAAACACGGCCTTCTGTCTTGCCTATTAGCTGAAGGAGATTGGTTTTTGCTGCAAGGGGAGAGGCTGCTGAGGTGCCTGCAGGACTTGGGGGGAGTGATGGCAAAGATCTGTTCATCCTGTGGAGGGCAGGGTTGGATGGGATATTGGGAAGGAATCCTTCCCTGTGAGGGTGGGGAGGCCCTGGCACAGGTTGCCCAGAGAAGCTGTGGCTGCCCCTGGATCCCTGGAAGTGTCCAAGGCCAGGTTGGAGCAACCTGGGCTAGTGGGAGGTGTCCCTGCCCATGGCAGGGGGTGGAAT
Organism: Cephalopterus ornatus; assembly: GCA_013396775.1. Lineage (NCBI taxonomy): Eukaryota > Metazoa > Chordata > Aves > Passeriformes > Cotingidae > Cephalopterus > Cephalopterus ornatus. The sequence continues at coordinate 145,704 of VZRE01002944.1, forward strand.
GAGATGGGCTTGAAATTCCTTTCCAGTCCAAACCATTCTGGGATTCTCTCGTGGTTGTGCTCTGGGAGGTGTCAGCTGGGATGGGTTGGATCGTTTTTTACCAGATTGGCAAAAAAAAATTCACGGAATTTGGAAGGAGGAGTAGCAAGGAGCTCTCTGATCTTTCTGATTATGCCAGCTTTTATTTTAACCTCCTCCCCCTTCCCCGAGTTACCAGAAGCCAGACGTTGCTTTGTCACCCGAAATCCTTCGGGGACGCTTGTGCCAAGTGGTTTTGCCGAACTGAAGGACACCTGTGGATTTTGGATCATCTCTTCACACTACTGTGAATAACACCTCCTGTGTTAAGTCATCTTACATTTCACACTGTAGTCATGAAACCTCGAAGTTGGGAATCTTTGAGGGCAAGGCATCCAAGGAGCCCTCGTCCTTCCTCTCCCTCCTGTTCCCAGCGTCTCTCACGGGCTGACGCATCCCCCGGACCAGCCCCTGGCTGCTGTTGGCATGCGAGGCCAGCAGCCCCGGCTGGAAATTGGTGTGCTCTCCACTTCTTGTAGCACTCAAGACAATGATCTCATCAAGCTTTGGGAGGACGAACGAGGCATTGCGAAGAGAGGGTCCAAAATAGCATCCTCAGTCCTGAAGGACGCTCGGCAGTGGGCTGATAACCCCGGAGCGGGGAGAGCGGGGAACAGCCAGCCAGAGAGGTGCAGTGCAGAGGCAGTGTGCTGATGGAAATCTCACCAAGTCAGGCTTACTCTGAGCAAAAGGACAGCTCACCTTGCCAACTGCCTCAAGTGCTCTCGGTGAGAGGGGGCCGTGTGGGGGTGCACGGAAAATCCCTCTAGGGACACCAGGGCAGGTTTCGAGCTTGGATAAACCCCAGGGGAGCGAGAGCATGGCCTGAGCCTCACACTTCTCCCTCCCGCCAGGTGTGTGGTGGAGCTTTCTATTAAGTGTTTAGTGCCTGATTATTTCGTAAAGCAGTTTTTTTGACACTTCTGACATCATGTTTTGAACCAGGCTGCTCGGTTATTTGTCTGGTCTGACACCTCTTTTGATGAATTTTTTATTGTAATCCTGTGTCCATGTGTTGAGTTTCATTGTCTTTGCACCAAGCTGCTGGTATTTGCATTTGAATTGCTTTCCTGGGTCTGTCCAAACTTTATAATTTTCCATTTCACAATTCTTCTGCGGGAAGAGCCAGTCAGATGAATAAAAGATGAAAAATTTGCTGGCTCTTTTTGTACCTTCACTGATCCTGCATTTCTGAGCACTCAGAAGAAAGGTTAGCTGTGTTTGTGCACCTTCATTTGTGCTCTTCAAGTACCTCCAGAGCCCAGAAATGACAGTACAAGGCAGAAGGTAATGGCCAGTGCTGGGGACAGCTGGGAGTACATAAGATAGATTAGGAATTTGGGGGCAAAAGATCACCCTTCTGCCTCTCCCTCAGCTGAGCCTGAGGTGTTGTGTCGCATACAGGTCCCAGTCAAACAGCCTCTGAGATGCTCCAGAGGGTGTGAATAACACAAGCCCTTTTGTTTCAGTCAATAATGATGCTGTCAGATGTGGAGGAGGGAAGCAAAGGGAAGATATGGGTACTGCTGTGAGTGAAAACACATGTGCCAGACTGGTCCTTGGAGCTTCATTTGGTAGCTGGGTGCACAAAGTGGGTATTTTGGTTAATCTGCTGGAGATGTGTTTGTTTGGTTGGAGAAAACGAGCCTACAAGAGAACTTGTGAGAAAGCCACAGTGAGGAAAGAGGCTCTGTCGTCATCCATCCCTTAGGAGGAAAGGCTGAGGGAGCTGGGGCTGTTGAGCCTCCAGAGCAGACACTGAGAGGGGCCCTCAGCCAGGGCTGGCAGGGGCTGCAGGGAGGGGGCAGAGGATGGAGCAGGCTCTGCTTGGGGGGGCCCAGCAATGGCACAAGAGCAACGGGCAGGAACTGATGCCCAGGGAGTTCCACCTGCACAGGGGGAAGAACTTCTTGGCTGGGCAGTGACCCAGCCCTGACCAGATTGTCTAAAGTGTGTGGAGTGTCCTCCCTGGGGATATTGCAGCCCCATCTGGACACACTCCTGTGCCCTGTGCTCTGGGCTGGCCCTGCTGGAGCAGGGAGGTGGCACCAGATGCCCACTGCGGTCCCTTCCAACCTGACCCATCCTGGGATCCTGTAGTTGTTTGTGTAGCTGTGTAGCACTGGGAATTTCCAGGAAGGCCAGTCCAGAGCAGCAGTGAAGATCCAGCCCAGCAGTCACTAATTCAGGCTGGCTAAGTACCAGTAATGTGGTCTCCAATGGCCAGAGTGGCTGTTTGGTGTGGGAGCTTTATGGATATGTCTTTCCTCAGTGCTCCCATTACTCCCTTTATTGTTTCCCTTCATTCCAAATAACTTGTCACTTGACTTCCTTAAGTAAATGTGTGTGCTGCTTCAATAACCTCCTCCTCAAGTCCATCATTTGCAGAAACTGGGGTTATCAATGGGGCTTTTAGTCTTCTTAAGTTCAGCTTTTGAGAGGCTGTGCCTTCTCCCACCCTGTTCTGCTGAGGCAAAGCTTAGTAATTCACAAGTCGGGAGGTCCCGTCCCTTCCCTGGAAGATTTCGGTTGGATCTCAGGAAAGGTTCTTCCCCCAGAGGGTGGTTGGGCACTGACCAGGCTCCCCAGGGCAGTGGGCACAGCACCAAGGCTGCCAGAGCTCCAGGAGGGTTTGGACAATCCTCTGAGGGACAGGGTGGGATTGTTGGGGTGCCTGTGAAGGGCCAGGAGTTGGACTGGATGGTCCTTGTGGGTCCCTTCCAGCTCTGGATATTCCACGATCCCATGACCAGAAGAAAGCATAGGAATGAACAGATACTCTGTCTCCGGACTTAGCTTTTTAAAAAAGCTTTTAGATCCTCAGGTTCTGGTTTTCCTGGTTTTATTTGTGGCTGCTATTAGTTTTCTTTTCCTTTTAAATTGGCTTCCCATCAGTGAATTTAGTTTCTTTCCCCAAAGGAACAGCTTTTTATAGGCTCTGTTTTTTTTTTTTTATTTTTAAAAGGTGTGCTGGTGTGCAATACAGGTGGAAAATATTCTCTTCACGTTGTATTTACCCTGCCCTGGTGGCTCCAGCATCACCCCAGGCCCTTTCCCTCCTCTTTAGCTCTCCATTTACCTTGTCCTGGAGAATTGGAGAGAGAACCATGATCCACATCAAACGGTAGCTGCCAGTTTTGGTTTTCCTCTTTGGCATTTGGACTTTCCGTGGGAACAAACGGAATAACCTTTGTGCTGCGAGGAGTTCTGTCAGGGAGATGAAAGCAGGCTCGTTTGCCACAGGACCTAAAATCATTTCCCCCACGAGTTCTAATTAAGCACTGTTTGCACTTGAAATCAGGACTGTTTATACAAAATTAATGTTTTCAAATGTGATTAAAAAGCAAATAGTTGAATATAATCTCTGCAAACTAATGAAAAAAAATGAAGCGGAGTGGTTGAAACCAGCTTTGTTTACACTCCAGAGTCACTCTGTGTGCACAGTCACTGCTGGCTACACTTTTCCAAAGCTAATTGCTCTCTTTTTTTTTTTCCCCGATGCTGAAGGGGCTGGTAATCAGATTTACGTGTTGAGTTTTAAAGACAAACAAAATTGTTTCATTTATAAAACCACAAATGAAACGCTCGCCCCGGCCGCGGGTTTTTTCTGTCCTTCCACGTTTGAGCCCGTGAAGCGACAGGGTGAGGGCTGTGTTAGTGCCAGAGTACTGGAAAAAGGAGAGCAGCCAGTAGCGGGGAAAAGAGGATGATTGCAGTGGCAATACGAAGAGGACGAACTTTTTTATTTTG
>VZRE01002944.1:149546-193302 GCA_013396775.1 Cephalopterus ornatus
TTGGGGGGGGGGGGGGAATTGGCAGATAGTTCTGTTTTATTCTCGAATTAAATAAAAATGCTGCAGGTTCCCAGCAGTTATTACAACAACAGTGGCCATCTGCGAGCCGTAAGGTTTCATAACCATAAATAATTAACTCCAGCAAATGAACTCAAATCCTCATTCATCAGAACAACGGGGAAGAAAAACATTATTATTGAACAAACCCCCGAAATCGATTTTTTTTTCCAGCATCCTTCTTGCAGGGGCAATAGCCTGGATTCGTTTGCTTCTTTCTTTCCAGCACAGAAAAGATCCTTAGTTTCCAAGGACTAGAGGAAAAGTTGTTTTCTTCTCTGGCTGGTGCAGGGGGAATGTGTGCCAGGGCAGCGACCATCAGCCACTCCCCTTCTTGTCACCTCGTTGAGTCATGTCCTTTTTGAAAAGCTTTCCTTGCGCTAACTTTTGCCTGGACTAATTTGCTCCTCCTCAGGAGTACCTTCCACTGCTGAGCAGAATAAATGGCACAGGAGTGAATGTCATTTACTGTGAGATTCAGGCAGCAGCCGGGGAGCTCCTGTGGGCATCAGGGAATTAGGGATGGGCCATGGGCTGGTGGGGGGAGCCAAGCTAGCTCTCCTCTAGGACACTTGTGGAATCCCGGGATCCTTCAGGTTGAAGAAGCCGTCCAAGCTCGAGTCCAGCTGTTAACCCAGCCCTGCCAAGGCCACCCCCAAACCATGTCCCCACGTGCGGGAGAAGGGCACGCAGCAAACCCTGGCCGTGCCAGCGGTGCCAGGGCAGCAGCTGCAATAGTGGGTTTGCACTCTCCAGGGTGTTTTCGGCTGGTTTTTTCCTGGTGCTCAGGACCATTGCAAAGCCAGGGTCTCAGAGCAACCTGGGCTAGTGGAAGGTTTCCCTGCCCGTGGCAGAGGGGTGGAGTGAGGTGGGCTTTAAGGTCCTTTTCAACTCAGATAATTCTGTGATTCCTTGATTTCTTCCGCCTGTCTTAATTCAGCAGTAGCCTGGGAGTGTCGTGGTGCTGCCCTGGCTGAGGCAACACCTGAGTGACCCCTCCATGCTCGGGAAGTCTCGAATTGCAAGTAGGAGAAAAGGAAAAGACAATAAAAAAGCATAAAATACTTCTCCTCCAAAAATTACAGGAGGGTTGGGACATGGAGGGCAGACGAATGAGCAACACACAGGGGTGGGTTGGGGGAGAGAAGGAAACTTGGAATTAAGGGTGTGCAGGGGGGTTTGCTGCTGCCCACAGAGGAGAGGGAAGCAATTCCAGCTGGGATGGCTGCTCCGGAATTCTTGCAGCCTCCTGGACTAAGGCAGCCCGAGTGCCTCCCAGGGTGATATTTCCCAGTGCCTCTAGACTTGTTTGAACAGGCCAGAATTATTTATGAGGGGATTGATCTGGGGAGTGCTCAGGCAGGGAAGGGTCTGCACTGGTTGCAGGTTTGCCATCCATCTGTTTAGAGGGGGAAAATGAGGAGGACCTGTCAGGAATCAGGCTGCTCCTGTGCTTTTCCTGCACGCTGCAACTCCACAGCCCAGGCTTCATTTTTGCAGCATAACTTCCTATTACCCTCCTGTTAATCTACATAATAAATTGCTAATAGGTGAAACAAATACTGGGAAAAATGAGTCAGCTCTTCTATTAAAAAAAAAAAATCACAGGGTTTGATCTCCTTGCTGCTTAGAAGAATTAGATATACACCAATAATTGTGGCAGATTGGGGCTGGATTGCACCAAATGGCAGTTTTAATTTCATTTGATTTCTGCTTTCCTCCGAGTATTAAACATCACAAGAATTAGGAGGTTTGCAAGTGGTGTTTGGCTTTGGAATTTCCTTCCTGTTTTGTTTTTTTTTTTCTGTCTTGGAGGTCTGTTAATCTCTGTGTGTGGGGGCAGAGCTTTGAGCACAAGGCCTGGAGATGGTGTGTGGTTTCTGCCTGGGGAGCGAGGCAGCCGAGGAGAAGGGGATGTCAGCATCATACAGTGCTTTTTCCCTTCCCTTTTCCTGGGTAAGGAGCATGATGTTGTGCTGTCAGGATAAAAGATGTCTTGTGTACTTGGTGGAGTTGTTTGCTCCTGGTTCGTGCAGCACTTCTAGGAATGAATATTAAAATTGTCGGGGTTTTTTTTCCCCCTGCTGCTGTGAACGAAGAAATCCATGAAGTTCATCTTTCCCAGTGTCATCTTCTAACTAAGAATTATACTAATCTGTACTTGTAAGATGCTACAAGGCCGCTAAGAAGATGTTTTTTGGGAAAAACATATCGCGCTCCAGGCTTCATGCTTGTATCTTCCTATGTGCTGAAGGTGCTGCTCCTAATACCATAAACCAGCACAGTTCTTTCATTTCCTCTGAATTGCACTGTGAGAATAATGTTGATATTCTGAGGGATGGTCACCTTTTCCCAGTGAAACCACGGGACCTCTTTCCTGGCAGCAGCCAGAGAATCCGCTTCACCCCGTCACCACGATGTGCAGCTGCCAGGCAGAGGTTAAGGAAGCAGTGGGTAAAAGGGCTGAGTGTTTCTGTTCCCTTCCTGTCCCTCCAGGCCCTGGATGGAGGGATTTGCTGTGACAAGCCCAACTAGTTTATTCAATAAGTATTTTTTGCTGTTAGGATGAATTTTAGCTGAATTTTAGCCTTGGTTACTGCCTGGCTCAGAGAATTTGCCTGTTTGTGTGAGCTGGGAGTTACACAAAATGCTCCGGACAGGACAGGAGATATTTCATAGTCTCCAAAGTAGGGGAAGTTTTTGCTCTTCCTCCACCCACAGAGGGAGGTTTTTGTCGTGACAAAAGTCTGCAAAATAGCAGCTCCCAACAGATGGCTGAGTTCAGGTCGCCTGGAGGGACCTGGGGCTGCGAGAGAGGCACAGGGCACCTGCACAATCTCCAGCTGCTTCCAAGGGCAGGCAAGATGGACTTGGCTCTTCAGCAGTGTTGGGAGTGTTCTGTAGATCAGGGGCTTCCAAGGCTTTCCATGTTTACCTGTCCGTAATGGTGGCTCTGGGTCAGTGTTGGATCTCACTTTATAGGATCCCAGAACAGGTCAGGCTGGACAGGACCACGGTGGGGATCTGGTGTCACCTCCCTGCTCCAGCAGGGCCAGCCCAGAGCACAGGGCACAGGAGTGTGTCCAGACAGCTCTGGAATATCCCCAGGGAGGAGACTCCCCCGCATCTCTGTTCAGGGCTGTGTCTCTGCCCAGCCAAGAAGTTCTTGCTCCTGTGCAGGTGGAACTCCCTGGGCATCAGTTCCTGCCCGTTGCTCTTGTGCCATTGCTGGGCCCCCCCGAGCAGAGCCTGCTCCATCCTCTGCCCCCTCCCTGCAGCCCCTGCCAGCCCTGGCTGAGGGCCCCTCTCAGTGTCTGCTCTGGAGGCTCAACAGCCCCAGCTCCCTCAGCCTTTCCTGCTCCCAGAGATGCTCCATCCCTTGGGCATCTCCGCAGCCTGCGCTGGCCCCGCTGCAGGAGCTCCCTGTCCCTGCTGTGCTGAGGAGCCCGAGCTGGGCCCAGCCCTGCAGATGTGCCTCCCCAGGGCTGGGCACAGGGCACGATCCCCTCCCTGCCCTGCTGCCAGTGCTCTTCCTGCTGCCCCCAGGATCCCATTGCCCTCCCTGTCCCCAGGACACACGGCTGGGCACATTTCTGTGTTTCTGTATCAGTGACGGCAAGTTCGGGCTTTTCTAGGGACAAATAATTCATCTCACGTCCTGTGCATGAGTTGGTGCAGCCCCTCGGCTTCTCACTTCATCTGAAGTTCTGATGCCTGGTTTGGGCTGGGCACAGACACACGACTTCTAGTTCTAGCCCCATTATTAACCTCCTCTTTCTAATCCTTTAAATTACTGAGTTATTGCCAGACTTTGGGAGCTCGACTTCATTTTTATTGACCTGACTCAGTGTAAGCCGGGCCCGAATCCCCAGAGGGTACATTAAATATCGAGCTCGGGGTCGTTCAGAGTGTGCCTGTCTTTGCCTCCTGGTTGGATGGTCTGGCTCAGCCTGCCCTAAATCTGTTGCAGTTTGTATAAATATTTGTTAGCTCTGCGGAGGAGGGAGACAGACCTCCCCTTCCACCCACTGAAATCCTCTGCCTCACTAATGTGTGTCACCTTCGGCTCTTTACTGTTGCTCTTGATCCCTGTTGGTTTTTGTGATATTTAAAAGCTAAGCCAGTGCAGAGTGACCTTTAGCCAGCAGCACATGGTGGCCCAATCCTGCCCACTCAGCACCACTCATGAGTGACCTTCCCTACGCTTTTCTTTCTCCTTGCACTGAAGATAAGTCTGTAATTTGATTTTTTTTTTTTTTTGGGTGTGCGTGTGGTCCGATCCTTTCAGGAAGAACTCTGCAAATTGCAATCCTGAAAATGAGCTGATCAGGTTTTTTAACGCCAAAGAATGAATTTTAAATCGGAAAGCTGATAAAATACATAGTTCTGCCCTGGCCCAGTGCTGGGTCCTGCCCCAAACCTCCAACCATTATCATGAAGTGCTTTGAAAGAGGCAGAGAAAGCTCAACTCCAGATCAACTCTCAGGTGTTTTTCTGTGTTCAGTCAAGTTTTAGCACTAAGTGATAATTAAACTGACTTTTGCAGCCTGTTAAAACGAAGAGTAGGGTTTGCTGTCGGGTCAGCCAACAGCGCTGATTAAACACCCTGAGCTCCAGAGCTGCGACGCTGCGCTTCACATGCTCGGTTATAACGGGGTCAGAGAAAAACTTCAAGACCCAAATTGTCATTTTTGGTGCCCGATGCCTCCTTTTCTGAAGGGAAGACGCTGTAAGCACAGCATGCTGTGACACACAGCCAGTTTTAGATCTCTTGTCCTAGTGTAGGTCTCGTTGCCAGCTAAATAATGTTTATTCCAAGACATTAAGTATTCCCCAAGTGACTCTTGTTCTTAAAAGACGCTGAAGCAAAGGTCAGTGCAGCCCCTCAGAGCAGCACTGGAGAGGGTAACATGACCATGCATTTTTCAGCTTGTCTTCTGAAATACATCTGGAAGCCTCTCCAAGCAGATCATGGGCTTATTAACATGTGGAAATCTGTCCCAGGGGTTCCCTGAGGATTTTGACTTCTGCCTTTGCACCAAAAAAGAGAGAGAAATTTTTTGGCTGATACAAATCAGCAGAACTTGGCCGGCTCCAGCCGAGCCCCTCGCATTTATACTGGTTGGAGATCCGGGGCTGTGAGGAGGAAATTATTTCCCTGAATCGGCTGCTTTGTCAGGAAGATTAACCTGAAATATTTCTACCATTTCCGAGCAAATCTATATTCCTGGCACTGCAAAGGCTTTCATTCATCAGGACATGATTAATGAGGGTTGGCAGCTCTAGACAGGGATCAGTATTTTTCTGTTACAGATCTGATAGGGTTTTAAGTTTCTCTGAGTTATTTTATACACGCGTTTCGGTGGCTGAAAGCACTTGGAGTAACTAATTCCTTCACCCACAGATTTGCTCTTTGAATTTACGATGGGGGGAGATTTCAGCTGAGCTGTGTTTTTATTGATGGCACTGCCGAATAAATAAACACAAGGTAATATATTCAAAAAGCAGAAGGGGCGAGGGGGCGCCGGGAATGAGAATAACCTGGGCGTGCTTGCTCCGGTCTGTGGGGCAGCTCTGGGTGTCCTCTTGAAGCCTTCAGCGTGAAATAAATGCTGCACTGAACAATTTCACAGCGGGGCTGCTGTGACAAGTCTTCCAGAAGATGCAGCGCCCTGAGCCTGGAAGTCTCTGAACCAAATACCACGGTGGTGTGTCCGTGTGAAAGGGTACGTGAGGACACAGCGGGAATATCAGCCAAGGGCCACCACGATGATCAGAGGGCTGGAGCAGCTCTGCTGGGAGGAAAGGCTGGGAGGGTTGGGATTGTTCAGGCTGGAGAGGAGAAGGTCAGGGGTGACCGAATTGTGGCCTTCCAGGGCCTGAAGGGGCCAAGAAGAAACATGGAGAGAGACTATTTCCAGGGGCCTGGGAAGTGCCTCCCCACTGCCAGAGAGTAGGTTAAGGTTGGATATTAGTAGGAAATCCTTCCCTGTGAGGGTGGGGAGGCCCTGGCACAGGGATCCAAGGCCATGTTGGACGGGGCTTGGAGCAAGCTGGGCTAGTGGAAGGTGTCCTTGCCCATGGCGGGGGGTGGGGTGGGCTGGGCTGGGCTTTAAGTTCCCTTCCAACCCAAACCATCCTGAGATCAGTGAGATCAAAAGAAATGCATGATTTGAGTTAAACAAGCAAATTCAATTCTTCAATTTCCTTTTCAGTTTTTTGAGGCCTATTTTTTCCCTGTAACGTTTAATGGTTCTGGATGGCTTTCATTCAATAATAAGTGGAGGGAGAATTGATTTTGCCTTCATTTATGCACCAGCAGCCATTTGTTCATACAATTCTTTCATGTGCTTTCTGGCATACCATATGTGCTTGTGGAAGTCAGCAATAAATGCACTTCTTTTTTAGGACTATATAAAAAAAGCTTGGAAGGGGTCTGAGCTACATTTCAGCCCTTACAAAGCAGTTTTGTAAATGTACCTTGAATAACGTGCAGGTTAGAACTGTGTATTTTCTCTCTGCAATTCATTTCCCCTCGACCCATCCCAATTTACTGGGTGAAAGGGAGCATTTTTATTCCTGTTAGCAGGGATGAATCCAGGCTGGGTGCTGTCTCTGTCAGGCAGCAAGTGGGAGGGGAGTGGAGACAAGAGTTTGGGAAGTGTCAGCTGGTGTAAACACATCGTTCCGAGCCTTGTGCAGAAGCACAGCCAACACATGGGTTTTCTTCAGGCAGGGGGAGGCTGTGGGATACTTCTGGTACTCAGAATTATTCAACAAGAAGCACATTTTCAATCCAGAGGGGCCAAGGCACGCCAACGTTTTCCCTGATCTGTAGGCAGCTCTTGTTTATCTTGCCTAGTTGACCACACATCGTCCTCCTGAACGTGAGTGATGCCGTTGCCTTCTGACCCATCGCAAAGTGCTTAAGATCCATTCTCTTGCTGGCTTCTTAATTCTTGGCTTGTTTGATTCTTTCCTCACCCTTATTTTGAACTTTTGAAGTCTCTGGGCCACCCCAGTTCCGTTGCAAGCCCAGAGCGTGGCAGTGGGTTCCGTGAGGCTGCTCAGCTGGTCTGTGGGGATCACACCACGAGGGGAGGAGCTGCTGGATGTTTGTTTTACCCATAAAATGCAGGTGGCAGTGCTGAGAGCTGGAAAACCTTTGGCATTTTACAAACAAAGGCCTTAATGGAGAAGCTGAGCCGGGCTGGTTTCACTGCAGAGTAAGACTGGAAAGCACAGAGGGCAAAGCAGCAGAAGTTGGGGATTCACATCTCCAAAAAGGGTTTTGATTTGTGAGGGATTGTGTGGGGCTCTGGGAATTGTCCCTGCTTTCGACATTTAATATTCCTCTCAATAACATGTTAATGAAGCTGGTAAAGTGCCCATTTCAAGGCTACTTTTCTTCAGAAGGTCTAAATAAAAGTCACCATCTGCTACTAAATTACTGCAGAAAAACAAGTCTCCCTCTAATCTTGATTCCTCACTAAGCCTTGAGGTCATTCTGGTAATTGCTGACATTCCCTGAGCTCCTGTGTAAATTTTATGTGACTATAATTCCAGCAGAAGTTGTCCAAAATCCGTCATCCTTAGGAACTGGGAAGGTGGTGGAGGGGAAGTTGTTGGAGCTTCACTTTCCAGTGTCTGTGAACAGTGGGGGCACAGAGTCCTTTGTGTGTAGGGAATTCAGTTTTAAACATCAGTAGAGGAATAAACTGTTCATCTGGGAGCAGGGCAAGGCAGAGCTCAGGCATCATCTGTGTCCAGGCATTTGGGATGGAGTTTGTTACTGCCCTGTGGGGCTCCTCTGCACTTGGGCTCGATTTCGGTGTGTCAATCTTTCAGCCTCCACTCGCCCTCGCGAACACGGCCCCCTGAGCACGCCATAGCCCATCTGGGCTTGGATATTTACACTGGTTTTCTGAATTTCTCTTTTCCCGCTGACCTTCTCGGGACTGCTTGGAATGAGAAGTCCGTCGCCTGCCTCTCTGCAAGCAAATTAAATGGTTGTTTGCCTTAACTGGCAGAGATTTGCAGCTGGCACCGAGAGCCTGCCCGCTCCGTGCTGCCTGCATATTATTTTTGCTGCTTCTGTGCTGGAAAGGCACTGTGTAGCTGTCATCTAGTTGCACTCCTACGTGCCTTTGTGAGCTGCTGTGCCAGCTGCCAAACCTTGACTGGGAATTTTGATGGAACGCTGCTTCCTTGGCATCCCAGTTGATACAGGAATTTGGGCAGCCGCTGATGCCTCAAAAAGAGAGGCAGTTTCCATGCAGAGGGGGATGTAGCAGCACGAAAGGAGAGCTTTGTCCAGGGAGCAGAGTTCAGAGAGTGAAAACAGCAGCACGAAGTGGCTTTTGGATGAGTTTTAAACTGTTCTGTGGGTAAAGCCCGCCTCACGCTCTGTGCAGATGCTTATTCATGGATAACATGGAGCGGCTGTGGGGAGGAGGCTCCTGTTTGAAGAAAGGGGGCAGAAAGGAATAATTGTGGCGGTGACAGCTTCATGTCCAGGTCTGATATCACTGTCCAGAATGCTGTGGAAGGGATGTTGGAGCTCATCAACGTGACACATGGTGGTGTTGCTCCTTCATCATGAGGTTTATTAGCGCTGGAGGAAGGGCAGGGACAACCCACGGGAGTCTCGGAGCAATCCCTGTCTGGGGTGCAAACACTGCTGTTGTGCAGGATGTGGGAGAGGGAAGGATCAGCAGTTTGGGGTGAGGAGAAAGGGCCTGCTGAGCTCAGCTGGCAGGAGAAAATCCACGGCAGTGGGGAGGCTTTCCTTCTGTTAATTTTAGATTTTGTGTCTGTGTTTCCAGTTCTGAGTTTTCCTTTTTTATGTGTCGCTCGACAGAACGAGGAGTGATTCAGAGGAGCTGGTGAGTTGAGGCTGAATTCAGCTTTAGACAGACAATAAACAGTGATGGATTTCCCCCCCTGCTATCCTTGCTGTGTTGTGCAGAACTGCTGGGGTAGCCTGAGAAAAGGCTCTGGCTTCCAAAATCTCCAGTGTCCTTCATCAGCCATTCCGGATAAGGGAAAGAAAATCATCTTCTCCTTTGTTCCTCCAGCCCTAGCACTTGTCTGGTCACCACGGTCACTAATTAGTTGAAAGTCAAATGAGGATTAGCCAAGTAGAAGCAAGGTGAGGTGGGCTTCCAGCCCCTGCTCCCGGGGCTTTTGCTCCAGCCACAACCACAGCATGGATGGTTGGAGGGGCTGTGGGCTCTCCATCCGAGGGGTTTTCCAGGACGTGGCTGCTCAAAGCCAACCCAGGCAGAGTGGGACCAGGGGTTGGTTGAGGTCCATGAACAGGCTGCTGATTCTGTGGTCATTTCTGTAGTGATCCCGTGGCAGAGGAGAGGGCAGCTCACGGAATCACAGAATGTCCTGAGCCAAAGGGACCCACAAAGATCATCCAGTCCAGCTCCTGGCCCTGCACAGACACCCCAACAATCGCACCTTGTCCCTCAGAGCATTGTCCAAACCCTCCTGGAGCTCTGTCAGCCTTGGGGCTGTGCCCACTGCCCTGGGGAGCCTGGTCAATGCCCACTACCTTGGAACAGGACTCTCTCAAGCCTTCCTTCGTGGCTCTTTGTGTGTATGGTCCATCTGGAAACCACCTCCATAGCTTCTTTTTTAGCTTTCCATTCTCAAAAGCCTTACAAGCTATTTTGTATTTCTCCTTGGGACAGTGAGAGCTCTTATTTGGGTAATTCTTAGGAGCAGAAAGGGTTTTGCAGAGAAACTGCTGTTCTAAATTATCCTGGGAGAGGCTTTTCCCCAAGAGACCCATAAACCGTCTCCATTTTTCTGTGAATATAATTCTGTGAATTTAATTCTGTAAATGTCAGTGATGTTGAGATTCGGAGCAAGTTTGGTGTTCCCGTGATTGCACAAATTCCAGGCTCCCCAGGTCTGAGAGGGACAGGGAGATGTCTGGCTTCTACATCCCCTCCTTTTGAATTAGCAGTGTCCTTAGCAAAGCTGTTCCCAAGGGAAAAAGGTACTAATCCCAGAGAAGAGCAAGAGATGTCAAGCACCAGCTTGTGTGAAAAGGAGTTTTGGAGAAGAAGTAGGAAAAAAAAAAAAGCAAACCCCAAAGTGCTGTTTTGGGAAACACCTGGCAGATGAAAGGCTGTGTTTTCTTCCTCCTGCCCAAATTACGGCAGGTAAGGTCTCCTTTGGAAGCCAGGCCCATGGATCCAGGGATAGAGCTTGGTGTCCATCACTGGCAAGGTATCCAGATGCTGGATACTACCACAAAAAGTAAATCTGGATCATATTTCAGGGTTTCTTGGGAATGCATTACGCGACACAGGAAAAACTGACGTTTACCAGGGTGGGAGGGTTTTTTTCCACGTCCCGTCTGTTGACGTTTCTTCCAAAGTTTGGGCACTGTTAATATCAGCATTTTCCTATGGGAAAAAAATCGAAAGAGAACATGGCTATTACATAAGAAAGGAAAATAAAGCACCCTTCGGAACAACTGCTTTTCTTTGTCGCTTAATGCCTGTGAAAATGAGAAGCGAGCGAGCACAAATGTCCAGAAAATAAAGTGTTCTCAAGCTTCAAAAACGTAACTTGCTGCAGACTGGTTTAGGAATTCAATGTAGTAGTTAAGATGCCAAAAATCAAATATTCCACAGGAGTTTCGTCCCTGAACTGAATTTACTGAGCACAATGTATTAAAAAGCTCTAGTCCAAGCATTATCTCACCCTCAGAGAAAAAAGCCTCCTATTCTGACTCTGTGCCTCCAAGGACCCCTTTGCTTCAGTTCATTTTTAAGGTCACTGATATTATTTCATTTGCATTCCCAGTCAGAAATGCCATAAATTGTTTGATCAAAAGCCTCTCTGCTTTTTCAGTTCTTCCCACTCGTTTTATGTAATCTCGGTCTGGTATTTTTGGAAAGCGTGTTCTGCCTTGCTGTGTCTTGCACTGAAATCCTCTCTCAGGAAGGGAGTTCCACAGAGATTCAGGGCCCCAGAAACCCAGACTGGCAGAGCCAGTGTTCCTAGAGAAACAAGGAGGCTTTTGTGTGGGGCATGTCCACTGTTTACGTAAAGGTTATGGATTTTGGTGCTAATTTTGTGTCCGTCTTGGAGAAAGATCTTGTTGATCTTCCTGTGAGCTTTTATTTCACAGCAAAAATATGTCCTTCCATGCAAGACTCAGAGGCTGGGATGGAAAAGGAATAGCTGTAATAAATGGCTTTGCCTGGCACTGCCTGAAGGATTTCTGTCAATAGTATTTCTGTAAAAAAATTTTCTTAGGGGGAAAAAAATACAAATCTACTCAGAGCTCTGCAGTTTGAACAGAATTTTTAATACCAAAGGTTATAGAATCATGGAATGGTTTGGGATGGAAGGGACATTAAAGATCATCCAGTTCCACCCCCAATATCTTCCACTATCCCAGGTTGATCCAGCCTGGCCTCGGGCACTTCCAGGGATGGGGCAGCCACAGCTTCTCTGGGCAACCTGTGCCAGGGCCTCCCCACCCTCACAGGGAACAATTCCTTCCCAATATCCCATCTAACCCTTCCCTGTGTCATTGTGAAGCCATTCCCCCTTGTCCTGCCACTCCAGGCCCTTGGAAATAGTCTCTCCATCTTATTTTTTGGTCAGCCCCCTTTAGGTACTGGATCTCCTTTCTTCTCCTTGTTTGGTAGCCTAAAGTTCTCATCCTGACACAAATCCATCACCAGGAATACCAGTCTAGATAATAATAGAAATGCAATTTTAGGGGAAGAGAGAAGCAGAACTAAGTGTCACAGCATTGCTTCCAGCTGATGGAAATATGGAAAATAATAGAAATCACACAAGGAGAACCAAACCCCTCCTTCCCAGAAAGGCAGAATTAGCACAACCATGTGCTGGATTGGAACTGAGCTTCTCAGGTTTCCTGCTTATGGAAAAAAAAAGAGAGGCTGGAGAGCTGGGTTACAAACCCCATGGACTGTGATATATTTGGGCACTTGTGGTGTTGCTTTTCTCCAGATCCGAAGGTCTTTTCTTTGGATCTGAAATGTGGTTTTGGTGCTGCAGCCAGGAGACAACATTTTTTTGGATGATTGAAGACTTTCCTGCGGTGGGCGCTGGCTGACAGTGGGCACTGCCTCTCCCCTGTGGCCTCTTGCTCTTGGCTGTTTTCTTTTATCACTTGTTTTTCCTGGCAGAGAGAAAAATCACCACAGCCTTTTCAGGGACAGTGAAGGCAAAACTCATTGTGGCCTTCCAGTGCCTGGAGGGGGCTTGGGAAAAGAGGCGGGGAGTGACTTTTTACCCAGGACGAGGCGGGGAATGAGTTTAAACTGAAAGATGAGAGATTTAGCGTAGAGATTGGGAAGGAATTGTTCCCTGTGAGGGTGGGGAGGCCCTGGCACAGGTTGCCCAGAGAAGCTGTGGCTGCCCCATCCCTGGAAGTGTCCAAGGCCAGGTTGGAGCAATCTGGGATGGTGGAAGGTGTCCCTGCCCAGGGCAGGAGGTGAGACTGGATGGGCTTTCACCATCCCTTCCAACCCAAACCATTCCATGATTCTGTGCCTGCAGAGATCCACACCAAGAGCTTACGCCCAAACTCACTGTGGAGAGGAATTAAAGGGAATCTCCTGTTAAGGAAGCAAATGCTACTGAACCAGTGCTTCTGGAAGTGCCCCTGACTTTCACATTTAAGAGACCAGTGTTGTTTTACAGCCTGTAAGTGGACTTTGGTTACCTCAGGCCGTCCTTTCCCTGAGCGGTGTCTTAGCAAACAGGGCTGCTCTCACTGCTGGAATTTAAATACCTCTTGTTTCTACAGTCAAGTGCAGCAACAGTGTTATTTCAGCAGGGTTTCAAGATGGATGTCTCAGGTATCCTTCCCTCTTCTGATTTTGTATGGAATTTTTCTCTGACTTGTCCAGGGGGAGAACAGTTTGTCTGCAACGCGAATCAAGAAGAATTTTGGCAGGCATCCCTGTGGAAAGGGCACTTCAAAATCTGATCCACGGGAAGTCTTTGGCTGTACAGCTCTTTAAAATGAGACAATAGGTTGAATAACAAACTTCTACTTGCAGATTTCTTGGCTTAAAAATATATATATTAAGCAAACTGTTTTGTAGTCAATATTTTATTCTTTTTATTTTTTAATTTTTTTTTTAAAGAAAGGGTAGATTTTGATGTGCTTTACATTTATCCTGTTGAATTTTTTTGTTCTTAGTTCTCAAAGCTATTTAGCATATTTCTAAGTCTTGCCTTCCCTGTTATATTACATATGGAAGAGCTCTGAGTTTAGAAGGAGGACTATATATGGAATATACCCACGGAAAGGAAAATAAACCCAAACTGAAAATCCCTGTCTCCCCTTTGGCTCCAAACCGTGTTTTTAAACTACGGTAGAAAAGTTTCAGGTCTGCATCCAAGAGAAACAGGGCAGTTGCTCCATGAAATGGCTCCTATACCGTGAATAAAATACACATCGTGGGGTCACCTGCAGCACTGGCCTTGATTTGCTGCCGCCGAGGGAAATTAATGACAGACAGATGTTTTACCCAGAGCACTTTTATATCCGCATCAAAAGCTGAATGGACATTGTTGCTTCCCGTTCCAAACCCTCCTGGAGCTCTGGCAGCCTTGGGGCTGTGCCCACTGCCCTGGGGAGCCTGGTCAGTGCCAACCACCCTCTGGGGGAAGAACCTTGTCCTGAGATCCAACCCGACCCTGCCCTGGCACAGCTCCATGAGCAGAGAGAGCTCGTTTGTAAAGTCTGGTGTTGCAGAAACAGAGAACAAACCCCAGTGGAGGATTAAAACCCTGGCTCAGCACCTGAGCATCACCAGCAGTGGAATGTCTTCCAGCTGGGAGCAGAGAGAAGAGGAATAAACCGGCTGGTTTTGGAGCAGGGATTTTTGAGGCTGCTTCTGCAAACCTTAAAACTCCGGTGCAAAAATCAATTATGGAGAAAAGAAGCGGGCGCTGAGCGAGCAAAACGTTATTACTGTAAAGCTACTTCATTATATATCGACTGCTCAGTGTCTCCACTGTCACCGTTTTCTTCCCCGTGCCCTGTCCAGGTGAAAATGGAGGAATCCAGGAATCCCTCTGTGCCTGTGGACAAGCTGGGATTGGCCTGATTAAAGCAGGTATATTTACCACTCCGGTGTAATTAAAGGACACGATTTTCAGTGGAGTATTGGGGTGTATCGGAGTAGTTTGTATTTTGTGCGGTTAAGGGACGTATTTGGTTAAATAGCTTATTTGGTTAAACAAACTTCCTTCATGGAGCTCTTCCTGGGCCTCATTTGGGAAGGATTCCGAATGTTGGGCTGTTCCCTAAACGTGGGAGAAGGATTTGTGTCCCACATCTTTATGGCTAAAGTGAGTTTGCTTTAATTTTCCTGCGTGTCCCCATGACTCTGATTCTTTTCTGAGAGCAAGAGGAAGATTTGGACAAGTGTCTTTGTGTCAAAGCCCACCCGAGGACGGGGGAATCCGTACCAACAGGTCGTGTAGACTTCACCTGTTGCCTGGAGTTTTCCAGTGGTTTTCCCCCATGTGTTTTGGCATGTTATTTTCAGGGATTAGCTTTGAGGTGGCATTTTGGATTCAGCTTTTATTTCTCTGTGAATCCCTAACAAAAAACCTGTTTCAATGAGGCACACCAAGCCACGTAAACAGGCTCAGGGTTTTATGAATGTCTGTTGATCCTTTAGGTGTCTGAAAAGGGAATCAATTATCGAGGGCGCCCTTTCACTATCAGATGTTTTTAAGTCTCCTGCTGCTGCATTCAGGAGGCGACACAACGTGAAAGTCAGATGTTAATTTGGGAAGTCTTGGCAGAAGCCGAGCGTGGCGAGCCCAGTCCGGTGGGACAGCACAGCACCTTGGGACTCACATGTTTTTTTCTGCTGCTTGATGGTTTTGAAGGCTTTTGGTGTTTTATTCTGAATTCTAATACAGTCACTCTCTTCCAGCTTATTTTTTGGTGTGGTTCTCCCCCCCCCCCCCCCCCCCCTCTCATCTTTTCGTGTGTTTNTTTGGTGGGTGTTCCCCCCCCCCCCCCCAATTTCATGGCATGTCTTGTTGGTTTAATAAATTGCCTAAGCACAAAAGAAAGCCCTGTTTGGATATTTACGTTATCATTCCTCTTGCGCCTGAGCAAACACTTCCTTCAGTCAAAAAATATGCAGTAATTGGCAAATATACTGAGAAACGTTATAGAAAAACAGTGTTTATTTGGGTGATAGATCCGAACGTTTCCTCCGGTCTCCTGGTTCCTCCCGTCTTATTGAAATAATTAAATACAGTTTGCAGAGGGGAGGGCTGGATGAGTCCCTCCTGTGAGCCTGCTGACGTTTGTAATGTGCCTTTTTTGGTTTTTTTGGCTGTAGGAACGGTGTGTTGAAAGCAAACAGGGAGAAAAGGTGTCTCTCCGGTGCCTTTTGCATTCCGTGGAGGTAATTGAAAGACTTTGAAAACTCTGGTTTTCATTAGAAGGGAAAGAAATTCCAATTTATTGAATCATTTTTGTTTGCAGGTTGATGAAATAGCTTATTTGTTCAACCAAATGCCAAGAGGCATCTGCAGTCCTGATAACCCGAGACATTAGCTCTGCTCAGACATTATTTTTGCTTACAGTCAGGAGAATAGAAATTTGACAGGGAAATAATGTGTTTTAATGAAGTATTCATTGCTTCTCCCCATTTTTCATCATTAAAACATCCATTTCAATTTAGAAATGGACCTGAAAAGTCATGAAATCCATCATGCAGAACAGATGGTTTTCACTGCAGATGGAAAAAATTCAAGCTGTTCCTAAACATCAGCCTGCGTATTTTAAGCAATTAACTGCTTTTCTGGAGGTATAATGGGTCAATTCCTTATTTTTTGTGATGGCAGAGGGTTAGTTGCCCATAGTGATTAACTTCAGATTTTGTTTTTAAACCAGCTAAATGAAGTTCATATTTAAAATACCGCGTTTGATTAAACACAAGGTACATAATTTCAGTAGAGTTTTGGGGTAGGTAGGAAGACTCTGGGCACTTTTATGCGTTTACCCAGGTACTTTAGGAATTCTGAATGAAGAAAAGACACTTTTTTTAAAAAAAAAAAAATCGAAGTAATTCCTTTTCTTACACTCACGCATTGTGTTTCTGTGTGGGGTCTGCAGCCTCTGATGCTCCTGGCTGCCTGCAGCCACTTGGGCTAAGCGGGATGTGAAGGTGCGTGATGCCTTCAACGTACAGCGTGGGTTTCTCTGGGATACGGTCTGGTGCTGGTGCCTTCCTGATGCCTCTTCATCTGCAAAGATCTCTCCGTTTGGCAGCTCTCTCAGGTCTTTCCCACCTCTTTTCTGGGTGTCGTCGTGGTTGTTCCTTCACCCGTGGCTTTCTCCCAACCCGCGAGGACTTCTCGAGACTGCTCTTCTTTTGTGGGCCACAGTCACAGTAGAGTTTTCCGTCCAAGTCCCCTGTTCCTCTGGATGAGATTCTCCTGCTGGTTTCCTACTGCCTTCTCGTGGAGGTGGGAGGACAGGTTGTGATTGCTCAGTGTTTCCCTACGAGGAGCGTTAATTAGCGCCTTGTTTGTTTGTCATGGTGCTCATTGCGTTTGCATTTCCCATATGGCTGTGTTTATCAGGAGCATGACCTAGAGGAGGTGATATATCTTTATCTGTATTTTTATCTATAATATTTTCTTTTTATCCACCTACAACAAAGCAGTTGAAGGTCACTAATGAGATTTCATGAGGTTAAAGGACTTTTTATATGGTGGCATAAGGACAGGACAAGGGAGAATGGCTTCCCACTGCCAGAGGGCAGGGTGAGATGGGATATTGGCATTGTGTTTTATTCTCCAGGATGAGCCTTTCAGGAGCGTTCCTAAACTTTCTGGTGAGGCTTTAGAGCTTCGTAATAACATAGAATCAAGGAGTCATAGAGTGGTTTACGTGGGAAAGGACCCTGAAATTTGTCTTGTTCCACTCCCTGCCATGGGCAGGGACACCTTTCACAGGTCCAGGTTGCTCCAAGCTCTGTCCAACCTGGAACACAGGGGGCAGCCACAGCTCATCTGGGCAACCTGTGCCAAGGCCTCACCACCCTGACAGGAAGAATTCCTTCCCAGTATCCATCTAAATGTGCCCTCCTTCCTCTTAAGGCCTCCCTTGTCCTATCATGCCATGCCCTTGTGAAAAGTCCCTCTGCAGCCCTCTTAGGTACTGGAGATGCCTGGGATCTGTCTGGAATTTTTCAAATGAGTGAGATCTGCCACATCTTCTAATCTTCCATTTGCAAGAGCTTTCACATTTGCCACGTTGCCAGACTGGTTCACCTGCTGTGTCAGTGAGGCTTTGTTGCCCCAACCAAGACCGGATTTGGCCCAAGATGGTTTCATGCAAGGCAAGGTCCTTTGTTTTGTGAGAGCTCCAGATCAGCTTCTGGCTTATAAAGATTTAAGCAGTGGATGCTGCGATTTATAAGCTTCCAACTCTGCCTATTTCTGAATTGAAAATCCGCAGAGGTGCTTTATATTCTGTGTTCATCAGCTCCCAGAAGATTAAATATGTTTTTGTGGTATTCCAGACAGCGTGACCCCTCCGGATTGTAAAATCCATCTAGGGTGCAATATTTCCCAGGGCTGTGCCTTCTCTGTGGGCCAGGCGCGTTTTCCCATGGATAAATGCCGATGTTTTGTTGTCCCTTTGTCCCGGCAGTAGCAGCCGTGCTCCGGCCATGTTTGGGGGGCAGACATGGGGCTGGAGCTCACAAAGAAAGTGGACTTGACATCTAAGTCTTTCAACAGAGCTGAGGCAGCTCCCTGTGAAATCCAGAGACGTGTTCCATTTGCATTTTTAGGCAAGCTGGCATCTCTTTCACCTATTAAAGCCAACGTTTCAAATAGTTTTTTCCAGCAGTGCTCCTGTTTGGCAGACTCCAAATCCAGGAGATTTCAAAGGATTGCTGCCCAGCTCTGCCACCTCCTCGGCGGGGCGAGGATGGGGCTCTGAATGAGGCTGCTGCCCACGCTCCCCTTCTTTCTTCTCAAGACCCAAGACATTTCCATTCCTGCTCTTAGGATGGTAATTCTCGGGGCAGTGGGAGGGATTTGGTAATGGTGGTTGGAGGAGATCTTAGAATACCCAGAGCTGGAAGGGATCCACAAGGATCATCCAGTCCAACCCGTGGCCCTGCACAGAAACCCCAGCAATCCCATCCTGTCCCTCAGAGCGTTGTCCAAACCCTCCTGGAGCTCTGGCAGCCTTGGGGCTGTGCCCACTGCCCTGGGGAGCCTGGTCAGTGCCAACCACCCTCTAGGGGAAGAACCTTGTCCTGAGATCCAACCCGACCCTGCCCTGGCACAGCTCCAGCCATTCCCTGGGTCCTGTCCCTGTCACAGGGAGCAGAAATAGGAGCTGCAGACCCTGGTGAGGTCTGACCTCAGCCTCCTCCCACTGAACAGACCAAGAGACCTCAGCTGCTTTCCCTCTAGATCCTTCACCCTCTTTGTAGCCCTCCTTTGGATGGGTGAAAGCTGATAGATTTGGGACAGAATGGCTGGTTTTGCTTTGGACCTTATACCTGCTGCTGATCTGCTATTTGATATGGAGAATACTTGTGATTTAGGCATCCATGCTGTGAGTGGGTTAAACCAGTGCTGCCACCACAGTCTTCTGCCCTCCCCGTGTGCTTGCTGAGGCAGGAAAACTGCATTTGATCCGCAATGGAGGAGTGGTTTTTTGTCAAGCATAGAACTTTTCCATTCAAAACATGCCCCTTTGATACCAGTAGAAGTCCTACTTATAAGACTAAGCAGTTGAATAGGTTAATAAGTCTAAAAGTGCAGATTAGATGAAGTTTTGGGTTTGGTCCAGAGCTGTAGGAGCTGTGCTGAATTAAAAAAAAAATAAGCTGCTCCAACCACAACAGAATGGTTTGTAAGGGCCCTTAAAGACTGTCTTGTTCCACCTCCTGCCATGGGCAGGGACACTTTTCTGCTAGAGCAGGCTGCTCCAAGCCCCACCCAACCTGGGGCTGAACACTTGCAGGGATGGGGCAGCCACAGCTTCTCTGGATGGCAAACAGCAGGACTTCGGGCAGTGGTTGGTATCCCAGAGGGGGGAAAAAAGGCAATTTGATATCCTTTGCAATTGCACAGAGAGAAATGAGAGTATTGGTTAAGTGTCAGATCAGACATTGCCATTCTGCTGGTGGTAGTGAGGAGCCCTTACGTTACTACAGACTTTTCACTTGAGATATAAACAACAGATCAATAGTCAGAAAGATCTGTGTGGACAGTGCCGACAGCTCTTAATGAAAATCAAATTCAGCTTCCCCTTGGATTTCCAACTTCCCAAATACCAGCGAGTCTTATAAGCCAGAAAAGGATGGATCATTTGTGTAGTTTACACGTTGCTGGGATTATTTCCGGGGATTCGCTGGGAAGGTGAAATTTTTTTTGTCTCCTTTGCCTTAAGCATTTTGCTGCATTCCTGGACTGCGAAATGCAGGCTGTGCAAGAAGAGCCACAGCTGGAGAAGAGTTGAAAATACCTCTCTGTACACAAAGATTGGATGTGCTGGTGTAACATCTAAACCACCCAGAAATAGGCAGCAGGTAAACGCTACATTTGGATTTAGTTTGCATTCTTTAAATTGCTCCAAGGGTATTAACAAGTCTTGCAAGCATTAGGCATAAGGGCCATAGAGAGGCAGGAATGTCATATAATTTCTGGGTTTTATTTTGTGCTAAGAAGCCAATAGCCTTCATAACTGAAATATTATACCAGTGCATCAAATCCACTTTCAAGCTAACTAAACAAAAGGCTTCTGCACATCTTGACTGCTGTAACCTTGGAAGTTTTGATAGGCAGATTTAGAGCAAATGGCACCAAAAGAAGTGTTAGCACTAAACCTCCTTCTCAAGTTACTACGCTCACTCAAAATCCCTGATGTATTTCAAGTACGTAAACAATATTTAAATGAATGAAACTAGATGGGCTTATTTATTCCCCTAGTAGCTCCAGAATTCCCAGGGAAGTGGTGGAGTCGTCATCCCTGGAAGTGTTCAAAACCCATGTGGATGTGGCACTTGGTTTAGTGGTGAACACAGTGGTGGTGCTGTGTTGACGACTGGACTTGATGATCTTGGAGGTCTTTTACAACATTGAGGATGCTATGATTCTTTGCACTAATTTTTAATATTTTGACCTGTAAACAGAAAGCATTTCTGCATTTTTTTTCCTTGAAAAACGAGCAGGAATTCAGAAATCACTGGACTTGCAAAAAGCATTTACTTTTTGAAGTCTAAAGCTTGCTAAATTATTCCCACCAGAAGTGTATTTTATGAGCGTGGGGCCCCTACTGAAGGCAGAGACACTGAGCCTTGCCACTTCTCCCCCGTGAGTTCCTGGGTTGTAACTCAGGGGGTTGGATGTTCCTCCAAGGCCTGGGTTTTTGCCTCAAGATCTCAACCCCTCAAAGTTATTATTTAATGACTGGCTGTGGGCGTTAAACCCCGAGGCGTCAAACCCAAGTTGCAGAACAGTTTGTTTTGCTGCTGCTCCTCATCGGTGGCAGTGGAGGACACAGACCCTCAGGTGGGAGAAGGTCCATCCTGGTCCCGTCACGGCTTTGTGGGCTCCTGCAGGTTGTCGCTGTGGTTTTCCATTCCTTTCTAATTAAACCTTCTGGCCAGCCAAAGAGATTGCTAGACTGGCTGAAGTGCTTCCAGCCTCAGGGAATGTGGGACAGCAGGATTTTTGGTGATTAAGAAGGTTTGAAATGAGAGCTTGAAATGGAGGAAGGGAAATGGCGCTGTCCCTCTGCTCTGTGTTGTGAGTACCAATGCCAGCGGGCAGCCTCAGACACACCAATACTGAGAGAAAACAAGGTGAGTTAGGGGTTTTTTTCTCCTTTTGCCTCGCCGTTCAGTCATAGAGTTCAACAAAGATGAGGCAAAACCCAGCTGTCAACAGCAGAGCAAAAAAAGCCATTTCAAAGCGATGACGGCTTTGTTAAATCATTGAGCTCCTGAAGGAACAGTGTTTATACATCTCTTAATGGGACTATTTTATCTAAATAATTAAAAAAAAAGCCTGCAGAGTTTGGCAGGAGGCCCCTAAAATGCTTGTTTTGGGGCTCAGTGCCTCCCGCTTTACAAAATGGCGGCCTGAGGCGGGGGAACCCGCTGGGCGCCATTTTGTGTTACAGGCACCATTACCGGCCCCTTCTCTGAGGGGTCCCGGGCCTCCTGAGGGGAGGCCAACGTGTCTACTGTTGGCTTCAACCAGACAGTTCAAATAGGGAAAATATTAGTAATACTGTTTTTTTAATCGTGAACTTTTCTGGAAGCCCGAAAGAAGGACAGTGCGCTCTCACTGATGGAAAGTGAAGGGATAATAGTTTATGGATGAATCTGGTGGGTTTGGGTACCTGGTGGCTGCGACTGTGAGGAGGAGTTTCCAGGCTGTTGCTGGAGGGCACCCAGTAACACCCACCAGCTGAGATGGCTTTCATTTCCCATGTGCTGACCCACAGTGAGTATATAATAGTAGAAAATGATAAAAAATGTATTTTTTGATAGATATGAAATCAGCCCGTTATGTTGCCATTTCCTACTCCTGCAAGGCAGCACCGAGAAGGTGGTTTTCTGTCAAGGCTGAGTTTGGGTTTCCTCATCGAGGATACACCTGATGATTGTGGTATTATCTGATGCAAATCAAAGTGCTGAATGCCACACTACAGAGTCACAGAATTCTGGAGCGGTTTGGGTTGGAAGGGACTTTAAAGATCATCTCGTTCCACCCCCTGCCATGGGCAGGGACACCTTCCACTAGCCCAGGTTGCTCCAAGCCCTGTCCAACCTGACCCTGGACACTTCCAGGGATCCAGGGGCAGCCACGGCTTCTCTGGGCAACCTGTGCCAGGGCCTCCCCACCCTCACAGGGAAGAATTTATTCCATATATCTGCCCTAAATTTCCCCTTTCAGTGGGAAGCCATTTCCCTGTGTCCCGTTGCTGTCTGAACATATAAAAAGTTCCTCTCCCTTTGTTTTTTAAACCGCTTTTCGGCTCTGGAAGGGGTTTTAAGGTCTTCCCAGAGCCTTCTTTCTCCAGGCTGAAGACCCCCAGCTCTCCCACTTCTCAGACACCCTCCACTGGTGTTGCTGGTGTCTTCAGTGAAGTACATTGTTCGAGCTGTGTGGGATGTGCCCCAGCACGTAAAATGAGCAGGACCCAAGTTTGGCTGGTGTCTTATACCCTCATCTGTCCAGAGGTGCTGGTTACTCACACAAAGCTCATACTCCCTTCTGGGCAGATGATTGGATTGCCTTCCCTCTCCCTTCCTGGAGGACAGGACTTGTGATACAGATTTCCTCTGTGCTTTGAAATGGATGGAGCTTCTCCATTGTTAAGAAACTCTCAGTCCTGCAACTCAAAGCGTGTTATCTGGCCTTCCAAGGCCATGGGTGACATTAATAAAACATGACATTTGGGGCCCTGCTCTCCCCTCCTTTCATTAGTTTCAGAGGGTTTGTTGCTGCAGTGAAGAACCAGTAGGTCCTTGGCGCTGTTGCTCATTACCGGGAGGTGGGGGGGTGGAAACCTGGCAGCAAAAACTGTGCATCAGGGAAGGTTTCTGTCATTTCCAGGCCTTTTCTGTAAGGTGTTGGAAAACGCTGACGCACAGCATCTTGGCTTAGCCCACTGTGGCCGGGGTTGAAGGACCTGAGGGTGGCTCTGGGCTTAATATCAAATATTTAGTTATCACTCCTGTTTGGTCTGGTGTGAGTCTCTGCAAGGTCACCAGCCTCTGGACTGAGAAAAATCTCTAAGCCCTATTTTTTGCCAGCTTTTTCAGTAAGATCAGTCCAGTGCAAACAATGGCTATGTTGTTCAGTGCCCACCACCTCAAATTTTTAATAAGCCCACACCAGCTTTTAAACTCTGAGAGACTCTGGAAAGCCTCAGGCCTCTGGAGAGTTTTCCCTGTGTATTCATTCCTCCCTTTAAATTGTTCGTGTGTCTCGTTTGCAGCCAAGCTGGGAGTAAAAACACTGAAGGAATAAACTGTTTCTACCTTGGCAAAAATTTAGGAATAGCGGAAATCTTGCAAGAGAGCTTTTTCTCCTAGGATTCCAGTCTGGTGTGTAGATCAAAGGAGCCTTGATACACACTTGAGCTCTTGGATGCTTATCTGGATGAAACTGAACCTCTAAACCGGTTGAGATTTTCAGAACACTAATTCACAGGAAATATTTATTGTTGTAAGGGGGAAAAAAAAAATCCCCTGGAGTTTACTTGTAAGTGACTGTTTTCCAAAAGAAATATTCCACAGCTGAAAAAGTGGGGCATGAAAATGACTTCCACACTGAGGCATGAATTTCTTGGTTTTTCCCATCTTCTTCTTAACCCCACTGAGACCTTATAAGCCAATTACACACATGTTTTTCCTTGCTCTAAAAGCTTTGCTGAAACTCAGGATATTGTAGAGCTGGGTAGGAGAATTGCACACTGGAGTTGACTCTGGCTGTGAAGATGTGGTCACTTTTGTTTGTAATCTTTAAAAAGCACTGAGAGCAGCAAACAAAACATTGACTGCTGCTCTGCTGTGCTCCCTGTAAGTACATGGTGGTCACAGAATCAAGGAATGGTTTGGGTGGGAAGGGAACTTAAAGCCCATCCAGTTCCACCCCCTGCCCTCGGCAGGGACACCTTCCACTAGCCCAGGTTGCTCCAAGCCCTGTCCAACCTGGCCTTGGACACTTCCACGGGTGGGATGTCACCCACCTTGGCTTAGTTTAGGTTTAGGGGACGGCTCTTGGAAGTGTAATGAATTCCAAATGTTAACTGGGAGAGCAGAGCAGATGCAGTACAGTTTTCAGTTGCTTTGGGTGTCCTTTGCTGTATAATCCCAGGGGAATAGAGCAAATCCTTGTGGACTTCTCAGTGCCATCCCTCTGCTCACCTGCAGCCTGGAACACTGATTAAGTTATAAACCTGTGGAGGCAGGCAAACTCCAAGGTGTTTAGGTCTGATTTAGATTTCCTCTCATGAATTCCCTGCCCCTGTGGCAAACCTGGCAGCCTTTCCTTGGCATCCTCCCTGTGCCCATCCACGGAGCAGAGTGTTTTCTCCCCAAGACACCAGCGGGACCTGCACACGTGAAATCCTTAATTTCCCTTCCAGGCCCCAAAAAACAAGAAGCAGAAACAACAACCTGGCCTTGGATGCTCAGGGATTTGCAGATATTAAACAGGATATGAATTTCACGCAGGCAGTTTGCTGGAAGCAAGTGCAAAGTGAACAGGGGTATTAATGCTGTAGCTCAGCTCCTCCTCTCTTGGGCGAACTCTGTTTAAAATTAGTCCCTAGAAACATGTTTGTATTTATATCTCTTGGAGATGAAGGCTTGAGGTCAGCCTTTGAAAAATGCACAAATGGTTTGGGAGCTTGGGGGACTTTTTAAGCAGTGATTATGTGTGCCGATCATCTTCAGGGGTGCTTAGGCAGCACCTCCCGGGGTTTGGCTCAGCTGCTAATGCCCCGAAAATGTGTGAATCCTTCCTTGCCTGGGGACTGTGGTTTGCTTTGGCTATTAGTGCTGGCTCACTGGGCTTTTTTAGGTCATGGTCAGCAAAATACAAGCTGATTCCTTTTTGAAATGTTTGAAGTTGTATTGATCTTGGATTTCAACCCTGGGTTGACTCAAGTCTTGGAGGCTTTTGATGCTCTGACCTGATGTGTATGATTAGGTTGGGTTTGTCTTTCAGGATACATCCAGGAGGACTATGAGTGCTTGGTGAAGCCTGTTTGAGCTCAAACCACATGTTGGACAAGCCTCACTTGGTCCATCTGGAATTCTGTCCATGGAGCTTAATGTGTTTTATGCTCACTGCTCTTTCAGTGCTGCATGAGGTAACACCAAGCTGTGAACTCCTGTAGGTGTTTTAAGAGAGCATTTGGGTTCTTGCATGGAGTTCAGTTGCATGAATGTGTGCTGTGTTCCTTAAGGATACTTAAGGTTGCCCTAGATAGATCCATCCGAGGTTCTCAAGTGAGTCTGTGTGTGAGACATGCCTGGGAATGCTGCAGGAATGTTGGGTGGGAAGTGAGCAAGGAGCATTGAACGACCTTTCTTTGGAATGAGCTTAACACAAAACTAATGGCAAATGGCTCGAACATAAGCATGTCTAATTGAATAAATACTTGAAGTCTTTACAGGGAGCATCCCTTGGAACACATCTGGTTATGTGAATGATAAACTTTTGCAGGCTTATTAATGCACACGGGGTAGGAGTGTCCCAGGAGAAGCCTGTTTATGTGGATTCTGCTTTCAGTTGCCATGAATATGGATTGTCATGAAGTCGGCCCTGTCACGAAGTCCTCCCATAGGCAGCTCCCCAGGGATCATGGGCTGGCTGGCTGCTGGAATTGTGCCTTTCTGTCTGTGCTCCGTGGAGCTACTGAGTCCAGGAGTGCTCCCTTGTCCTGGTCTTGGCATGGTAAAGAAAATGGAGCAGGTAGAGTGTCCTACTGTGCCCTTGTGCTTCCGTTATCTGGTTTTGCCCTGACTTTCTGTGAGGTGGTCACAGTGTTAGTCCATGGGGGTGGAATCTAGACCTGATATTCCTTCTCACATCAGGAGCTCTGTGGCTGGTCCATGGCAAGGTTTGCAGCGCTGTTACTGCCCACCTTCAGTTCAGTTGTCCAAAATATTCCTGAAGATCTGCACCACAAATTCCATAACAGCCTCCCTGTTTGCCTCATGTCATCATCTCCAGAGCTCGTTAAAGCAATTCCCTTAACTTAGCTGGAAATCTCCCCAGATACACCGAGCCAGAAGGCTTTGTTTGTACCCTTGGGAACGCTACCAGCAACGCAGGAGAAATGTGTGCTGGATGAGCCTGGAAGTGTTGCTGGCAACTGGGAACTGCAGTAACAGCCAGTGCGGGTGCAACTGGCTGAGAGATGGTGTTGGCAGCTCCAGAGGTGCTCCAGCTCCACACCGGACACAGCCTCACATTGCCAGCTACAGGTTTTCCTGTACTGACATTTTTGTTGGATGTGCTTTTCGTGTGGTGAAAGTAGAGCCAAATGTCTCTTGAGGTAAATACTTGGAAGAGCTGTAGCAAGGAAGAGCAGGTTTTTTGAGCAGGTCCTGGTGGGTGCAAGTTGGCTGTGAGTCAGCAGTGCCCCGGCAGGCAGGAGGGCCGGAACGGCTGGAGCTGTGCCAGGGCAGGGTCAGGTTGGATCTCAGGGAAAGGTTCTTCTCCCAGAGGGTGGTTGGCACTGACCAGGCTCCCCAGGGCAGTGGGCACAGCCCCAAGGCTGCCAGAGCTCCAGGAGGGTTTGGACAACGCTCGGAGGGACAGGGTGGGATTCTTGGGGTGTCTGTGCAGGGCCAGGGGTTGGACTGGATTATCTCTTCCAGTTCAGGGTATTCTGTGATTTTGCAATGAAACGCGTCTGTGTGCTCACACAGGCTCTGTCAGGGAATTGTGTTTCCCAGTTCTCCAAGCTCTTCCTTTTCTCCGCAGGAAACAGTGCATTGCCATGCAAATTGCCTTGCAATTGATTCCCAGCCATAGCAATTTCCGAAGGGAATTCTGTTGCTCTAACTGTCTCTAATGCACATCCAATATTAAAGGTTAAGAACTTGAGGAAAATCAAGGAAAGCTGAGACTGAAGTTCCATTACCTTCTTATTATGGAGTAAAAACCCAAGCCCTAATGCTTTCACAAGCAGCTGTTAATGTGCATTTATGATTTCCAGTAGATCAGATTGGAATTAATCAATTAATATGTTCTAATTGCTAAGAAAAGCTAATTTACTAAGCCTTTCATCATGTGTCAGTAGCATCTTGTTTGGTGTAAGGACCTGTATCACTGAGGATTCCAGGCTTACAAGATCTGACAGTTCTAATCCAGCTTTAAGATGTATTAAAAGTATTGATTTGGAAAAAAAGCTGACCCTCAAACATGTTCTGTCAATTGAAACAAGGAATATTGAGGCATTTGTGTCTGGAGTTCCAGGAAATGGATTTCTTTAGGAAAAAAAACCCAAACAAACAGAAAAAAAGCCAAAAATCCTGCCTGAATGAAAGGAATTAGGTGTTTAACCTTTTATTTCCAACTCATTGGTGTTGATCTGGTTGGTTTCCACACCTGGGAATGAAGAATTTGGGTCAGGTAAAAGATTGCAGCACAAGATGAATTTCCAGGGATATATTGTCCTTTGTTTTTCTTCTTCTCTGTTGGTTGGGATTTTTCTCTTCAGTACAGCTCTGAATTCAGACTTTTCTGGGGATGGAGTGGTTTGCCCTGTGTCTTTGCTGATTTTTAAAGCTGTTTCAAGAGAATTAATCATCCAGTCCCAAGGAAATTTGAGAGAGGTGATTAATGCAAAGTTCATGTGAACCTAGAATTGTAAAAAGAATTATTTAGAGCTTGATTCTGGGCCTAATTTAGTAGATCTTAGCAAAGTTTGGGTATAAATTTGCAGGTTGAAAGTAAGTGGTGCTTGGCTGAGGAGTGGGTTGAGCTGCAGTGGGACCGTTGGGGCAGGAGGACAGGGAGGATGGAGCTGTTTGTCTGGAAAAGCTGGACAGGGGGCATATGCCAACTGTGAAGCAGGGAAAACAAATACAGTGGAGCTGCTGGAATGATGATGAGGATGGAGCAGCAGCCTGGGAAGGCCAGGGCACTCAGCTAGGGAAGCAGGAATATATTAAAGATTTCTGGCGGAGCATGTCAGGCCAGGGAGGCTCCCAGCAACAGGAGAATGGGCAGAACTCAGAATTTTGGTCAGGCTGTGGAAGGAGGATTCTCAATTGATTAAAGTTAGAGGTGACAAGCCAGGTGACTATCTTTTCATCACAAAGTGCTCCCAGCAGTTTGAATTTCAACAGGAGTTTCAAAATGGGAGCGGGGCGGGAGAACTCTTAGTCCACACTCTTTAGAAATGAAGTCACTATGAACTCTTTATTCAGGGAAAAAAGGAAGGGATAGGGCAGAAGTTAATAGATTTCAAATAAGAAAATGCAAAGAGCAATTTCAGCAAGTGCAATCTCATTTGCGCAGGACGGCCAAGGGACAGTCAGAGCACCTTGGAGTACAGAAGGTGCATCCAAGCTCCATGCTGTGTCATAGGCTAATGGGAGAACTGGTGGTGGGACAGTGCAGTGGGTTGTGTTGTGGGCAGAGCAGCACAGAAAGGAGGACCTGAGCTGTCTGTATCAGCAGGTCTCACTGACTCCTAGATTTTGGAAAGAAATCAAACCAAGCACAACTCTCCAGTGAGCCACTGAACCATTGCATGAGACAGGAGCAGAGGGGGCAGAGAATAAAGGAACAGCAATAGGTTTTAATTACCCTCCCTGTGCTTTGGGTAACTGGTGCTTTAGGGATTAATCTTAGAATAGTGCAAGTTGGAAAGGACCTCGGGAGCTCTGGAGGCTGCGGAGTGCTGCTCACAGCAGGGATGACGGCCACGGGAGGTCCTGTTTCTCCCATCTTTCTTGAATTTTGAGTATCTCCTCACCTTAAGTGCCCAGGACAGTTTTGAGTGCCACAATATAAGCAACTCTTAGAGAGTGTCCAAAGGAGGACACGGGGAGGGGGAAGGGTTTGAAGGGGCCACACGAGCAGGGGCTGAGGGCACTTGGCTTGTCCAGCCTGGAGAAGAGGAGACTGAGGGCAGATCTCACCAGGATCTGCAGCTCCTCCCGAGGGGCAGTGGAAGGACAGCTTCATCTCTGCTCTCTGTGACAGGGACAGGACCAAGGGAGTGGCCTGGAGCTGTGCCAGGGCAGGGTCAGGTTGGATCTCAGGACAAGGTTCTTCCCCCAGAGGGTGGTTGGCACTGACCAGGCTCCCCAGGGCAGTGGGCACAGCCCCAAGGCTGCCAGAGCTCCAGGAGGGTTTGGACAACGCTCTGAGGGACAGGGTGGGATTGTTGGGGTTTCTGTGCAGGGCCAAGAGTTTGACTGACGATCCTTGTGGGTCTCCTCCAGCTCAGGGTATTCTGTGATTCTATGATCTCCAAGGAGAAAGATCTATGGCAGGTTCCCTGAAGGATGGATCTTCCCTTCTCTCCCCTTGTGGTCAGTGATGCCCTTCATGAGATCTCTGCTCAACCTGCCTTCAAAAATGATCTGGAAAAAGGGATGGGCAGGAAGTGAAGGTTGCTCAGATGATGTAGCAAAAATTAAAGTATGCAAGGTTCATGGTGGGACACTTGGGGACCTGGCAACTGATACTTGCTGTCAGCCAGCACGAAACAGCGAAGAAAGATGGAAAACAGTATGTTCCAAATTAGCTTTGCCACAAAGAGGGGCATCAGTCCTGAGATTTTTGTAGCAAACCGTGGATTTAACGCCCTGCTCCCTCCATTTGGAAGCTGGACACGCTTTGTGACAGAGG
Organism: Cephalopterus ornatus; assembly: GCA_013396775.1. NCBI lineage: Eukaryota > Metazoa > Chordata > Aves > Passeriformes > Cotingidae > Cephalopterus > Cephalopterus ornatus. The sequence goes on from VZRE01002944.1 coordinate 179,016, forward strand.
AGGGGGCGCTGTGGGACACCCGAATTCCTGCGTGTGGGATGTGCCGCTGCCACAGCGTCCAGGCTTCGCGTCGAGGGTGCCGCGGGGGAGGACATGGCACATCATTGGCACATGCCAGGCTGGGCAGCCTCAGGTCAGGGCACAGCTGGGCCACGCGATTGTGATTGATGACAGCACTGCCACAGCACCTGAGGCTCTCAGTGCCACCCTGAGCCTGCACAGGGCTCTGCCGCAGCCCTGTGGGCACAGCGCAGTCCCTGTGGGCACCGGGCATTCAGAGGGATGGCATTTCCCAGGCACTGAGCTCTGCCTGCCACGCTTTCTGTGGCCTGACAAGCAGCACGTTATATTTGTGCTTGCTGAAGCTTTTCCAGTGAACTTCCTGATTTTTTTTTTACTTTGCTGAAACCTACTATTTTCTAACAGCACCTGTAGGACCGTTTTGTTAAACACCCACTCAACATCTAATGCAAAACCAGTTGTTTCACCTTAAAATCAGTGCCTCTTGCAGCCTGAAAAGATGTATCCTGGCCACCCAGATTAGCTGGTTTGGAGCCTCCTTCTGAAAGAACAGACGTTTTGTGGGTCATAAAGCATCAACACGTCCTTTTTACCTGCCTTGCTGTTGATCTGGAGGGTGTTTGTCTTTCATAGCATGGCTCTAAAATCCAGGCAGGATGGATGGGAGTGCAATTTTTTCACTTGAAAAACGTTGAAGTTTTGCTTGCAGTTTTGAGAGGCTGAGCTTCTTAACAAGCTTAAGACTGAGCTTCTTCCTGCTGGTTTTCTGTCAGGCCTTGTGTCCAGTTTTGGCCCCTCACCCCAAAGAGACCCGGAGGGGCTGGAGCGTGTGCAGGGAAGGGAACGGAGCTGGGGAAGGGGCTGGAGCAGCAGGAGCAGCTGAGGGAGCTGGGGGGGCTCAGCCTGGAGAAAAGGAGGCTCAGGGGGGACCTTGTGGCTCTGCAGCTCCCTGACAGGAGGGGGGAGCCGGGGGGGGTCGGGCTCTGCTCCCAGGGAACAAGGGACAGGAGGAGAGGGAACGGCCTCCAGCTGTGCCAGGGGAGGGGCAGGTCAGATATTGGGAAGACTTTCTTTATGGAAGAGGTGATTAGACTTTGGAACAGGTTCCACAGAGCAGTGGTGGAGTCCCCATGTCTGGAAGTGTTCAAAAAACAAGTAGACATGGCACTTGGGAACATGGTTTAGTGGGCAAGTTGGTGTTCTGTCACAGGTACAACTCCGTATCTTGGAGGTCTTTTTCCATCCTTAATGATTCCCTGTTTCTATATGGGAATAGCTGGTGATTCCAGGGAATGCATTTTTCTCCCAGTGGCAGTACCTGAGCTCGGTTCCCAAATTTGCCATTCAAGGCAGTGGCAGCAGTGTTTTGGTTTATTAAATTAAATTCCCCTTGCTTCTGCTGGCACAGGTCCCGTTTTTCCACAGACAGCACCGCAGGAATCCAGCTCTGCAAACACCAATTAGGGGGACAGTGGAAAGCACAGTAATTATATGAATGCTCTAAAAAACTCTAACGTTTGGCTTGGTTATTTGCTCCTTGCAGGCTTGTTGCTGACTCCTGGACCCTGCAGACAAACACTGCATGTGGCTGTTTAAAAGCAACAGGTTTGGATGTGAACAGCTCATTAAATGAACTTACCTCGTTTATCCCCTCCTGTGCTGCTGTGCCTTCAGTCCCTGTTCCCCCTTGACCCTCAGCACAGCCCTGACCTCCCCGTGCCTTCCCGTGAAGGATCACTTTAGAAACCCACAGAGGATTTTGTGCTGGTTAACATTTTTACCCAGGAAGGCAAGTGTTGTTTGCAGAACCAAATGTTGTTTGCCTGGGATTGCTGGGCATTGGCTTGGTGCTACAGCATGGAATCGTGGAGTGGTTTGGGTTGGAAGGGATTTAAAGCTCATCTTCTTCCACCCCCTGCCCTGGGCACGGATACCTTCCGCTAGCCCAGGTTGCTCCAAGCCCCGTCCAACCTGGCCTTGTGGTGTATGGAAAACCTCGTTCTGAAAAGCTGCTGTTTGGCTACACATGGCACTGATCCTGCTCTCCTTGCACCGTGTCAGTACCACTGCACAAACCCTAAAGCAGTGAAATACCTGCCAGTGTTTAATGTGCTTCTAATACCAAAAGAGAGAGTAGGAAGGGCTACTACATTAGTATTTTATGTCTGCATTCATAGAGTGATGTTGTATCTTAAATGGTGCAGCGTGGAACCATCGTGGACGTGTTGGGGAGACACATCTCAGCCCTTTTTTCATTCAGGTAGTCTGAAAAAAAGGATCCTGTGAGGGAAATGTCAGGTTAATTGCCATACATAATTGTATTATAGTAGAGAAAAGAATTGTAACAAGGCCCTGAATTCAAGCCAACCATTTAGCTGGAGGAAGGTCTCATTTCTGTGATGCACTGAATTAATTCAATTTAGTGTAAAGTTTTATTCACCTTCTAAGGGCTCTCATATTCAGAAAACTTTCTTTGGTCGGGAATGTAAAACAGACTGAGATATTTCCAACTTAAACAATGCAGATGGTGATTTGTGTGCTGCTCCAGGACAGCTTTTTCACTGCAATAAGAGTAGATAAGATCCAGCTGGTACCCCTAATAATAGCAATTTTTTTTTTTTTTAAAGAAAGCCAGACCCTATCTCTCTGTTTCATTAATGATCTGTGCTGCTTAAATACAGCAAAAAGGGCACATACTGCCTGTCTTTCCCATCTGTGGGATGTGGAATCATAGCATATCCTGAGTTGGAAGGGACCCACACGGATCCCTGTCGAAGGTATGAGAAAAACAGAGCTTTAATATGAATTTGCAGAGCACGACAAAGTTTGATGGCAAGGTTTGCTCTTCTCCTTAACTGCATGGATAATACAGATAAAGGAAATGCAAATTTGAATGGATTTAGAGTGAGGTGTGCAGAGGCCAGAATGAAAAGGGGTGAGGGGAAACGGCCTCCAGCTGTGCCAGGGGAGGCTCAGGTTGGACATGAGGAGGAATTTCTCCCTGGAAAGGGTGGTCAGGCCTTGGCAGGGGCTGCCCAGGGAGGTTTGGAGTGCCCAGCCCTGGAGAGGTTCACAAAATGAGGAGATGTGGGATTCAGTGCTCCAGTTTAGTGGTCAAAAGTTGAACTTGGTGACCTTGGAGGTCTTTTCCAACCCCAATGATCCTGTGATTCTGTGATGATCTTTCCTTCACTTCCCACCCTGAATTTGACCTGTGTGTGGATTGCAGCGCTCGTTGAAGCTACGTCTGTAGTTTCTCCCCTGTTGCCCAGGAATCTGCTGTATAATTTCAGTTCTGAGTGCCTCTGTTGCATGTTTCTTGGTTATACTGAAAGCTTCAGTGTTTTTTACTGTGATTTATTTCTAAGGTAGAACACTTTGCCTTCAGAGTCACAGAAATCCCACCGTGGGTCAGGCTGGAAGGGACCACAGTGGGGAGCTGGTGCCACCTCCCTGCTCCAGTAGGGCCAGCCCAGAGCACGGGGCGCAGGAGTGTGTCCAGGCAGCTCTGGAATATCCCCAGGGAGGAGACTCCCTCCCGCTCTGGTCTCTGGTCAGGGCTGGGTCACTGCCCAGCCAAGTTCTTCCTCCTGTGCAGGTGGAACTCCCTGGGCATCAGTTCCTGCCCGTGGCCTTGGCACTGGATTGGTTGGTTACAAGTCCCCAGACTGTGATGACCTTTTGTATTTGAGTGTTTTATGAGGCTCCTTGGAAACTCTGAGGCAGTTATATCGATGTATGGGTTCTGCAGTGTAGTTAAAGCCCTCAGTAATCTCTGTAGACTACTCGGATTTTTTTTCCATAAGCAGAACAATGGAGCAGTTCTGCTCCTCTGGGATCAGAGCACAGGGGAGGGGGAGAAATGGGAGCCTGTTGGTGGTTTTGTCTTGATTGTGCAAAAGTTTGGCCAGAGAACATTGTGCTGTTTAAAAATTTCCTCACGCTGCCATGGGCTTGAATGTTAATGAGGCCCCAGCAAATGGCAAGATGTTAAAAGATAATGTTCCTGCCTGGTAACAGTCTTTTGCTTTAGGGAAGAAGAAAAACAACAGTGTAGAAAATTGCAGGCTGGCTTTGGGCAGCGAGGGCTGAGAGTTCTTCACACTGCACTTAACACATGCTGAACGAGGAGTTTAAGGGTGTTACACGCCTTGAGCCTCAGCTTTGATGTAAATACAACCCTTCCTCTGGAAATAACCATCACAAGGCATTTCCCCTGCTGGGGGCTGTTACTGAAGGACCGAAGCGTTTTCATAATGATCATCAAAGAAAATGATGATCATTCTGAAAGGAGATGGTGCAAGGAAGGGAAAACAGAAAACAAGCAGGAGTGTGGAGGGAACTGATTCCTTTTTACAGTGGTAAACAAAGTTGTAGAATCACAGACTGGAACCTTAAAAATCACCTCGTTCCACCCCCTGCCATGGGCAGGGACACCTTCCACTAGCCCAGGGTGCTCCAACCTGGCCTTGGACACTTCCAGGGCTGGGGCAGCCACGGCTTCTCTGGGCAACCTGTGGGCCTGCCCACCCTGGCAGTAAAGCACTTACATATCAATTTATATTATTTATAGGTTTCTCTGTTGGCCAACAAGAGCAATATGTTTGGACAAGGTTTTAGAGGGAGGGCTCCCTGTGGCTTGAAACACTCATTACTCATTTCAAGTTTACCAAATGAAAGACTAAACTAATGAGTTTTAATGATATTTTCTTATGCTGGTATGTTCATGCCTTTCTTTGTATTTGTTTAATTCTTACTATCTAAAGACACAGTCCACCCCGTAGGCTTGTTTCTCCTCCTCTCCCTTTGGTGAAGGAAGGGGTGCCTGGCACTACCTTTTCCTGCTTACCCCCTTTTCCCAAACACAAGGTTTTTGGAGGAGGATCCTAATAAAACTGCAGTGGCTGGGGCAAACCCCTCTTTTCTCCTCACCCTCCGTCCATAGGGACAGTTCTGCCCTTTCTCCTTTGCTAGGACAGAGCTGATGGGATGATTATAAATCTAGAGAGCAAAACCTCCCCCAGGGTCAGACAGGGCACTGGGTGAACTTGTGTGGGAGCGTTCAGGAGCACTGATTCCTTGGGAAAGGGGGTGAAGGATGAGTTACAGCCCTGCAGGGATGTTCTTGCTCAGATTTGAAGCCTCCCTGGCTGTGTTCAGCGTGACTCACCTGCGGTGCCACCAGGAAAGCCATGCTGTGCTGAAGGAGAGCCTGGGCAGGTGCCCCAGGTTAGAGAACTATTCAATATTAATCTGGCTTAATTTTTCCCCTTTAGGAAACCTGAGCTGGGGTTTGAGGCAAAGGCTTTAAATCCCTGAAGTCTGTGTACTTCTGCAGTGTGATGACTGAGATAAGGGGACACTGGGGGGAAGAAAATTCAGCTGCATCACTAATATGCTTTTTTTGCCCTTTAACTTGTCTCATTCAGCCAGAACTTATCAAGCAAGGCATTTCAGAGTGTAATTGCTGTGTAGGGATCAGAGGGGGAAGGTTTTTTCTGGAGTCAGGGCAGACTGACTTGAGATGAGTGGAGGAGCTGTGATATTCCTGGAGAGCCTGTGGCTCCTGAGCTCACCCAGCTGCAGCTGTGGAGTGATATTACAGGCTTTGTGGTGGGCTACAGGTCTTATTCTGAGTGGCTTTATATCCATCAGAGCTGCATCTAGTACTGGAACTGGTGCACAGGCTGGGGGTCACTGGCCCAGGGGTGCCTTTGCTCAGGGTATGTCCCTGGAGGCACCAGTCTGAGCCCTTCTCGTGTCCCTGCGCCAGGATTGAAGCTCTTCAGGGCACCACAGTCTGGGTTGTGCTCCAGGAAACTTGGGGCCGAGCTGGTGAGGGGAACTGCTGAGAGTGGGGGAGTGTGGGGTGTGTGGGGATACTCAGGATCCCACTGAGTCACTGCTGCCAGGGGCTCCGGTCCCAGCAGTGCCAGCCCGGGGTGGTGGCACTGGGGTGCCCAGAGGGGCCTCTGAATGGTCACACAGGAAAGTTTCCTCAATAAAATCAGAACAGAAATACATGTCCCCCAGTGCTGCAGCTGTTGGTAGCGTGGTATGGTTTTGATGCCAGTCTGGATCTGTCTTAGATGCCTTTTGCTTCCCTGGATCTGGGGGAAGCCACCTTTGGCAATGGAAGGAAGGAAAAGCTCATCCAAAAGATGGTTGGTCTTTTTTTCTCTATTGTCTGGGAATCTTACTGTTTTGCATGGAATTCATTACCGTGGGCTCACAAAATAAAAATTCATTGGGTAGTAATGATAGTGACTGCTGTTATAAAACATTTATTTTCATCTTTTGCTTTATGTGGCCTCTTGGAAGAAAAAGGAGCTAGTGTTGTTCCTCTGCTCCTGCAGCCTCTGGTGTGACTTTCTCACTCTTGCAGACTGCTCTGCTGCCCACCCACTCCTAAAATATCCAGTGTATTCAGGCACTTACAGTTTGGGAAGACTTACAGGATCCAAACTCCCTTCCCTTACAGGATATGAAGGGCCCTACAGGGAAGCCAGAGAGGGACTGTTCATCAGGAACTGGAGTGACAGGACCAGAGGCAATGGGTTCACACTGAAAGGGGGAGATTTAGGCCAGATATTGGGAAGGAATTCTTCCCTGTGAGGGTGGGGAGGCCCTGGCACAAGTTGCCCAGAGAAGCTGTGGCTGCCCCTGGATCCCTGGAAGTGTCCAAGGCCAGGTTGGATGGGGCTTGGAGCAACCTGGGCTAGTGGAAGGTGTCCCTGCCCATGGCAGGGGTGGAATGGGATGAGCTTTAAGATCCCTTCAAACCCAAACCAGTCTGTGATTCTGTCATCCTACCTGTTGGATGTGAGGGACTTGCACAGTAATTTGAAGCAGAGAAGAGGTTTAACCTGTGCCCACGAAGCATTTGGTGGATTTATGGAGGGAACAGAACTTGTCATCTTGTGTAACTTTGCACCCACCCACCTGCCTCAGCACAGAGGGGGTGGGAAATGGCAAGGCTCTGTCTGGAGTCTCTCTCCCTTTCCCCAAAAATATTCCCTGCTTGCTTTGGTCTCTGAACGGTGCAGAGCTGCATCTTTGCCAGCGGCTGGTCCCCACACACACCAGCCATAAACAACAGTGTTTGTGTGCATCCAAACAGCTTGAAAATCTCCTTGTCTGTTCCTTCCTTGCAGAACTTCTTGTGTGGTTTATAAACCTTGGTCACACATACAATTTGGTGTAACTCCTGTGGGTGTGATATGTGGGAGGTGGGTGGTAGCCCCCCAACAGTCCTTATGTCATGCTGAACGTAGGATTTCTGTGGAGGATCTCGTCATTCCTGGCGAATATCTGCTCTTTTCCAGTGTGTGTGTACAGCACTGCAGGTGCAAATATCACATGACCCCCAAAATTCAGAGATGGTCCAGGAAAACAAGTTTGAATCTGCTATTTTAGTGCAGCAGATTCAGAGACAGGCAGGATCTTTATTTTGGTTGTTCACCCTCAAACAGTGGTGCTGTGTGAAATGTGTCCTGGGATAGGCCTCTACTGGGCAATTCTGTGGATGAATGGGAAGGCTGTTCCTAAACTGGAGTTAGCAGTCGGTTTGGTAGTGAGGACAGTCCTGGTTTGGAATTTGGCTGGGGTCTGTATGTGTAAGTGTAGGTGTGTTGATGCACTTCTGTTCCTACAGAAAGCCACAGGAGGCTCCTACAGCTCTTGCCAATGCTCTCCTTGCTCCAGGAGGTCCTGGAAAGAATCAGAGGCTTCACCTCCGTGGTCTTCGCTCCAGTGAGGGGTTGTTGATATAACTGCTCCCTGCAGGACTAAAACCTCCCAGTAATGTCCCCAGGCAGGGACACACCAGTTCCTCCTTACCAGTGGGGCTGCCTCTTCCCAGCCCTCTCAGGGGGGAACATCTGTTGGGGTGGGCTCTGGTGTGAAGCTGTAACATTGAATGCACTTCGGTTGGCTCTGCTGCCGTGGAGACGCTTGAAAACCGCTTTAGAGCAACAAAGACATTGCATAAAACACAGGTTGTATCCCAGGCAGCGCCTCCATGGAACAGGCTCTGTTTGGGACGCTGCCTGCTTCATTTGGGAAGAAGCAAATCGGACTTTGCAAAGTCCACCTTTGAGGCTTTCTCGTTTGTTTTCCAGCAGAGATTCCTATATATGGCCCATCCCTGGTTTCCCAAGGGAAGCCTGTGGGCGTGTGCCCCTGTGCAGGTCTATCCACAGAAAACAGCAGAGCCTTTGGGAGGTTTATTTCCACCTGCATTAAGTCCATCTATTCACCAAGGAAATTAAATCAGGCAGTCCTCAGCCAGAGAAATGTATCTAAACATCCAGTGGCATCCCCAGGGAGAAAATAATCCCATCACCTGCCTCTGCAATGATGGAGTGCTCCCACACAAATCCATCACTCCTGCCAGGCTGTTCGTGTGCCTGGTGCCAGGCAGGGGCGCAGTAATGGATGTTCGAGGCAGATTAAAAAAGGGGAAAAAAAAATAAAAATTAGGCTCTTTGTATGAACCAGGTGAAGTATTTATTCCATGGAAATCCTTCAGAGAAAGCCTTCAGAACTGTTGATCTTGCTTTGGCACCGAATTGCTCGCTTTTGAATAGAAACAAGAGCGTTTTCATTGCTTAAGAAAATAAAGCCCTCCAGTAAAAAGCTGATTGTTTCGGAGTGATAGAGGTTAGGGATCATTTCTGCAGCTTTGTAATTATGTCATGAGATGCTTTTTTAAAAGAATTACAAATCAGGCAATGTCTTCATGGCTTTGTTGGCCTCCCAGGCAAGGACCCTCTGGTGGCTCAGGTATGATCAGCTGTGGGCAAAGACGCCGTTCCTTGTTACAATGTTCCTTTTGCGCATTGAAATGGTTCAATGACATCACCTGAGAAGCCAGAATTGTTCCAAAAAAGTTGCTAAAAAGGAGTTAGCAAAGCTCCTTTGCTTAAGCAGTGGCTGAGGCAGGAGTTCAGGTGCTGCATTTGCATCCTGGAGTATCTTTTTCCCGCCGGGGCTTTTTAAACCCTGTGGATTTCTAGTTCAGGATCATTTTGCAGCTCAAGGTCAGGGATACTGAAGGAAAGTTAACCTACAAGGGATTAGAGACAAAGGTCAAATATACATTAATTTCCCCCAGATTCTGGAGAAAAAAACCATTTTACTTCCAGTTTCTTCATGGAGTAGAAGGGAAAACAAGCTGCATCACACAGAAGCTTTGGCTTTTCCCTTGGTTAAAGGGGAGAAGGGTCCTGGTGAAGGGAGAGAGTTTTTCTTGTCTCTGGCTGTGGTCTCCTCCTGGGGCCATGTGATGTGTCCCTGCAGTCCTTGCTCTCTCTCCACCTTCATCCTCCAAAGGTCGTGGAATCACAGACTCCCAGAATGGTTTGAGTTGGAAGGGACCTTAAAGCTCATCTCATTCCACCCCATGCCATGGGCAGGGACACCTTCCACTAGCCAAGGTTGCTCCAAGCCCCATCCAACCTGGCCTTGGACACTTCCAGGGATCCAGGGGCAGCCACAGCTTCTCTGAGCAACCTGTGCCAGGGCCTCCCCACCCTCACAGGGAACGGTTCCTTCCCAATATCCCATCTAACCAGCCCTCTGGCACTGGGAAGCCATTCCCCCTTGTCCTGTCACTCCAGGCCCTTGGAAATAGTCTCTCTCCATCTTTCCTCTTGGCCCTTTCAGGCCCTGGAAGGCCACAATTTGGTCATGCCAAAGCTTCTCCTGTCCAGGCTGAACAATCCCAGCTCTCCCAACCTTTCCTCCCAGCAGAGCTGCTCCAGCCCTCTGATCATCTTGGTGAAACATGATCCCTTAAATTCAAGGGAATCAAAGGCAACGGGCTTTGCTCCCTCCTTATGTCCAAAAGAGACGTTTCCTTTTCCTTCCATGGTGTTTAATGTACATAAATGTTCTTCTGTTCAATTCCTCTGGTTTGTTTTTCCTAATTTCTTTGTGCTGTTGTGCCTGCAATTGTCCGTATCTGTAATATTCCCCTCCATCTCCATGCAGGAGGTGTTTGCAGCCATCCCAGCCTGGGAACATAAGGCAATGAGACAGCTAAAGCAACACGCTTCATTAGCAGCAGGGCTTTGTTGATCCCTCTTAAACTGTTTTCTAAAGAGGTTTTTTTTGCCGTTTTGGTTTTGTCAGCAGAAGAGCACAGGGAGAAAAATCCTTTAGATGGTTCCCGCTGGTTTGTCTCTTTTCTGTTTAGTTGGGCGAGGATACAGGTTTGGAAAATCACTTTTGGAGAAGAATGAGACTCATTTTTGGCTCCTGGGAGCACCCCGAGAAGATGTAACGTGGGAAGATGTCACAAAACCTGAGGCAGGATTCGAATGGGATTGGTGTCCTCAGCACAAGAGAAACGTGGGCCTGTTGGAGCAGGTCCAGAGGGGACACGGAGATGCTCCAAGGGCTCGAGCCTCTGCTCTGGAGCCAGGCTGGGAGAGCTGGGGGGGTTCACCTGGAGAAGAGAAGGCTCGAGGGAGACCTGAGAGCCCCTTCCAGGGCCTAAAGGGGCTCCAGGAGAGCTGGAGAGGGACTGGGGACAAGGGATGGAGGGACAGGACACAGGGAATGGCTTCCCACTGCCTGATCGGATGTTGGGAAGGGATTGTTCCCTGTGAGGGTGGGGAGGCCCTGGCACAGGTTGCCCAGAGAAGCTGTGGTTGCCCCTGGATTCCTGGAAGTGTCCAAGGCCAGGTTGAACAGGGCTTGGAGCATCTTGGGCTAGTGGAAGGTATTTTTCCAACACAAACCATTCCATGATTCTGTGATTTTATGGATGTGTAGAAGACCTCTAGATGACATGGATACCCTCTCTACTTGATAGGATCTCACAGTCCATTACCCAGGACGAGGGATGTCCTCCTGGCTCTAAACTCCTCTGTATGGATCCTCTTCCATGACATCTCCCCCTTCCCTAAAGTTTGAGTGTCACTGAAAGTGGGTGACCAAAACATCCAGTGTTGTCCCCTCTTGTCTCTCTCCATGAGCTGTGGTTACAGGGACATAGTGAGGGGCTCCAGGAATTCAGCACTAAACAAAGGACCAGTTTCTGCTTTTTATTTTTAAATAGTTTTAGACAGGAATATTGCATCCTTAGGTTCTGTCTGAAGGGGAGAAAAATGAACCTGAAGAGGAGTGGGATGAAAATACAGTTTTTCTGCTGTAAAATAGTTCTGTAGCTCTGGTGTTTCTGGGGCTCACACTAGCAATTCAGACACAGCCTGGAGAAATCCTGGCTTTTGTCCTGGACATGGAATATCTGCTGGAGGTGTGTGGGATGGTGGACCTGTTCCTGAGCCAGTCATTTGCACACTTACCTTAAATCCAGGGAATTGTCCCCATTTGTGTCATGGCAGTGCCACTGCTGGGAAGGGGAAGGGTTTCCTGCTTTTGGAGTGTTGTTTTTTCACAAGTCGATGCTTTCAAAGCAAACAAAGTGACAGAATCATTAAACAGGAATGTATATGACTTAATGAGTTGAATAAGCGGTGTCTCTATGCAATATACTCTTTAAGAAGTATTTTTTGTAGGTTTGGTTAAAACTTTATATACTTCTATAATATACCCAGGAAAAACACCTGCAATGGGAAATCATTGTAGTTATTTATACATTAACGGAGCCATATAGTTATTTGATCCTTTTCAGAAAGACAAATACGCTTTGCAAAATCATTTGGAGATGGAAATTTTCTATTCATTTCGGATAAATGGTTCATCCTCTTGTTTCTACGTGAGCTTTTGTGTAGCCTGGAAAAAACCAGCAACCCCAGTCAGCTCCAATTCTTTCATTTTACAGGGCTGGTTTCCTCCAGTGTTGGTGCAAAGATTTTTTGTTCTTTTCGTCTGATCCCTTGAAAATGTGAGATAGCCAAACCTTTGTCATCGTTTTTGTTTGTCTGCAAATGAGACAAGCACTGGGGTTTGGGGTTTTTTTTTGAAACTGAATTTCTTTCTCTGCACTGTGGACAAAGACCCAAGAAAAGGCCAGATCTCTGCAAGAGTTCAGTCCAAGAAATGGCCACAATCCAGGATCAAAACCTCCCTGTATCTATAAATAATAAACAGTCAGAAAAGTAAGAAGGATTTCTGTAGGATCTTGGAAATATCTCTAGGAAAGTCCTGGCAAGTTTTCTAATGCCTTTTTTTTTTCTTCCTAGTTTGAAATAAATACATTTCCCTTGCAAGCCATGTGCCAAAACTGTACAAAAATATGAAAAGATGATCATGTGAAGAGAAAAATGATCACAGCTTTCAGTTTGTTGTAGGATCTTAGTTCGTATGGCACCAATTCCACTGACGGCGTGTTACACGCAGTGGTGACTTGTGTTTTTAATTCAATTAATATATAACGAAGGGTGTTAAAGCTTTCCTAAGAATTCAGTTGGAAAAACCACACATCTCCCTTTTCGTAGGTCGAGGAATTTGAGGTATGTTCAGTGGTGGCTCCACATTAAGGGTGAAACATTCTTTGTCATGAGCTGAATGAAAGAGGCCACAGCTATTTTCTAGATCCCCCAGGGAGGAAGCTGATCCCATTTGTGTCCAGAGGAAGGAAGAGACCCCTGGAAAGGCTGTTCCCGCTGCACATGTGGCTTCCCAGATGTTGTCCCAGCGAGCATTTTCACTGTGTAATATTTTCATCCCAGCAGAGATCCATGCCTCTGGAAACCAGCCACCAGTATTTGGGGTTTGCCAGCCTAAATTCACCAGAGTAAATGCTGGTGGTGTTTAATTGGGGTTAATTTGGCCTTAATCAGGCAAACTGTGCAATTTTCTGGTCAAGCCCCAGGGATGATTTGGGATGTGCTTTAAGGCTTCCAGGGATCTCAAGCCTCTTCTTCTCTCCTGTGGGTTCTCCATCAACAGTAGTTTCCACACCGTCAGTCAGGCCCCAGAAGTGCCTTTGATGCCTTTGGAAGCACCATGGGGTTTTTCCTGTTTAAATTAATTTTTAGAAGTCCTTGATATCATATCATATCATATCATATATCATATATCATATATCATATATATCATATCATATCATATCATATATCATATCATATATCATATCATATCATATCATCAGGAATTGTAGGGACAGGACAAAGGGGAATGGCTTCAGAGTGACAGAGTAGGGTTAGATGGGATATTGGGAAGAAACTCTTCCCTGTGAGGGTGGGGAGGCCCTGGCACAGGTTGCCCAGAGAAGCTGTGGCTGCCCCTGGATCCCTGGAAGTGTCCAAGGCCAGGTTGGATGGGGCTTGGAGCAACCTGGGCTAGTGGAAGGTGTCCTTGCCCATGGCAGGGGCTTGGAATGAGATGACCTTTAAGGTCCCTTCCAGCCCAAACCCTTCAATGAGTGTATGATTCTGGTGGAATCTTGTTTTCCAAACTCTCTGAGAGGTCACTGAGGATGTGCTTCCCAAAAGTTTCCTTCCTGCTGCCCCAGGGAGTTTGGAGCTTTATTTTAGGCTAAACTTTCCTCAGCCAGCTTTTCTTTTCCTTTTTTTTTTTTTTTTCCACCAAGCCCCAGGCAAGGCCTTGTTGGGACACATTTGCAGACTGTAAGAATCTTAATTTTTTTCCCCCTGTGAGACTTTCCAGGCACAGATGGAAAGATTTCTTAGGAGATGAGTTACTGCTGCATTTGTTTTCAAGACCATCAGCCTCAGATATAATAAATAATTTGGAGCAGTTTTCACTGGGATAACAGATTTGGGATACACACTTGTTTTAATGATTTTTGGAATGAGAAGAGTCCCGGGTGATTTCAAATGATGGTTTGTATTCATTGCCTTTGCTGAAATGCTCTGTTAGGAAGGTAAAGAGCAGCAAAATTTGGATTCCTTGTTTGGATTTGCTTTCCTTCAGTACATCTCATCTATTGAAAAGCAAAGCTCAGACTTCCAGGGTATGACTCTAATTTGCTATTAAACAGGAATTGAAATCATCAGATTAAAGCTCTTTTCATTGAAAAGAAGCACACTGAAATAAAAGCTTCTAATTTGTTTCCTCACAGCAAAAGTAAAGCTTTCACTTTTATCCTCTGATCTGGAAGTCATTTTCTCTGAGAGTTTTTCTCAGTTAATAATACTTGTTTCTCCCCACACCACTGTTGAGGAAAACCTGGGCCTGCTTGACTGTCCTGGGGCAGAAATCTGGAATTTTGGAAATGAGCTTTGCAGTTGTAACATACTCTTGGGGTGTGGGGAGAGATGGGAGCAGAGGGGCCCAAGAGGGGTCACACGGAATCCCAGAACTGTTTGGGTTGGGAGGGACCTTAAAGCTC
>VZRE01002946.1:0-10157 GCA_013396775.1 Cephalopterus ornatus
GTGTAGGGGTCGGAGTAGCCCGTCACGGCTCTCTCTGCACTGAGAAGTTTCTTTTTTAGTTCACTGCCCACCAGCCCGGACGACACGGCCTCGTCCACCGACAGCTTCTGGTTGGTCACGGGGTCGACCATGAATCCTGTGGCTGCCTGCGCTTCCAGCAGCACCAGAGCCGTGCCCTGCCGCAGGATGCCCTTCCACATGGCCTGGTAGATGCTCATCTTCTCCATCTTGGTGGGATCGGCCTTGGAGGGCACCAGCACACCAGCAATGCTTCCAGTTCCCTCAAGGTATCTCCTCACACTGTCCATTTGTGCTATTTCCTGTGCCGTCTCTTTTCCTTCATGGAGTTTTTCCATGGTTTGTTCTGTAATTATTTGTGCACTTAGCAATTCTGACGCTGTTATTTGTTGTCGGAGTCCCTGGAACCAGACATCACTTCTGTCTTCCTCTTTTTCTCTAATGATCTTTAGTATTATCTCAATGATGCCTTGCAGTATATGTTGAGATTCCGCTTTGTATTTTTTCAGCAATTCTTTTCTTTTCTCCTCCGTGATATATTCGGAGCAGAGAAGTTCCCACAGAGATAACACTTGTCCCTTGTATTTCCCCACAGGCACTTGGACCATTGTACACAACAGGGTGTTCTTTGTTTGCTCATCAACATAGAAATAGTCGTCCTGCTTTTCCAGGACCTGCAGCAGGTACAAGCCGCTCTCCTTGTCCTTGGCACATCTCTGCAGGAGCTGACTGTAGCTGATCTTCTCATGAGTGTTTGGGTCTATGAAGCCTTTGCTGCCATGATCTGGATCTGAGAGCAGGAGGAACATGTCCTCATCCAGGTGCCCACGCTGATAGGCCATGTCCAGGGGCAGGCGGTGGCTGTGCACGGGGTCGATGATGCCACCGGTGGCGATCTGGGCCTCGAGCAGGCGGATGCCGTGGTCCCTGACTGTTCTCTTCTGCCTTACAGCCTGGAAGAGGGATATTTTATCTCCTGTTTGAGGATCTGTGTATCCTGTCACAGCTTTCTCTGCCAGCAGCAGCTGCTCGTGCAGTTCACTGCCCACCAGCCCAGATGACACAGCCTCGTCCACCGAGAGCTTCTGGTTGTTCAGGGGGTCGATGAGGAAGCCGGTGGCCGCCTGCGCCTCCAGCAGCCCCAGTGCACACTGCTCTGTGAGGAGGCCCTTCTTCAGTGCCTGGTAGATGCTCATCTTCTCCTTCTTTGATGGGAGAAGAACCCCGGCAATGCTCCCAGTGCCATCCAGGTACCTTTGGATGATGTCCCTCTTTGTGAAGGTGGTAAGTGTGAGACTCCCATCGTGCAGCTGATCCAGGGTTTTCTTGTCAATTATCTCAGAGTTGAACAGTTCTGACACCGACACCTCCTCCCGCAGTCCTTTGACCTTGAGGGCTTCTGCTCTTTGCTCTGTGTCCTCGATGATTTTTAAGATGAGGGATATCAGATCTTCCAGTGTCAGGGTTTTGCTTTTGTACTGCATCACCAGCTCTTTCCGTTTCTGCTCTGAGATGTAGTGAGAGCAGAGCACTTCCCAGATGGAAACCGTTTGGCCCTTAAACTTGCCAACCTTCACTTGGAGGGGCTTTGAGTGCAAAGCCTGTTTTGTGGACTCATCAATGTAGAAGTACTTCCCTCCTTCCTTTACCACTTGAAGCATGTACAGCCCAGTCTCAGGGTCTTGGACACATCTCTCCAGCAGCTGCATGTAGGTCAGGTTCTCATGGGTGTTGGGGTCAAAGAAGCCCTTGGTGTCATCACTGGGGTCGGATAGAATCTGGTTCATCTCCTGATTGAAGTAGCCGCGTTTGTAGGCCACCTCCACGGGCAGGCGGTGGCTGTGCACGGGGTCGATGATGCCGCCGGTGGCGATCTGGGCCTCGAGCAGGCGGATGCCGTGGCTCTTCACAATCAGCCCCTGGTTCATAGCTTCAAACAGGGACATTGGGGCTTTGGTGTAGGGGTCAGTGTAGCCCGTCACAGCTCTCTCTGCACAGAGCAGCTTTTCAAAAATCTCCCCTCCAATCAGACCCTCCTTTAACGCTTCCTCCACAGAAAACTTCTGGTTTTTCTCAGGGTCAATGATGTAGCCAGTGGCTGCCTGCGCCTCCAGCAACACCAGGGCAGTCCCTGGCCTCAGGATGCCTTTCCACATGGCCTGGTAGATGCTCATCTTCTCATTGTTTGGCTGTATAAGGACTCCTGCTATGAAATTGCTGCCCTCCAGGTACCTGCGGACAGACTCCATTTCAGTGACTTCTTTGACTGTTTTCTTCCCCTGGTTGAGCTCATCAAGGGTCTTTTTGTCTATGAGTTGGGACTGGAAGAGGTCACTGGCAGATACTCTTTTCCGCAGGCCCTTGAATGCAAACTTCTTGCCCTGTGCTTCAGTCTCTTGGATGATTGTGGTGATAATTGTTGTGATTTCCTGGAGCACTTCAGTCTTCTCATCTTTGTACTTTTGCACCAGCTCTCTTCTCTTGCTGTCTGAGAAGTATTCAGAGTTGAGGAGGTCCCAGACAGACACTGTCTGGCCCTTGAACCGCCCCACATTGACACAAACAGTCACAGATTTCAGCACTTCCATGGTCTGTTCATCCACACAGAACATGGCATTTTCCGACAGAGGGAGGAGCCACAGTCCCGACTCAGGCTCGCAAATGCACCGCTCCTTCAGCTGCTGGTAGGTCACGTTCTCCTTGGTGTTAGGATCAAAAAAGACCTTGGTGCTGTCATTCAGCTGAGAGAGGGTTTGGTTCATGTCCTCGTTGTAGAAGCCATACCTGCACGCGGCCTGGAGCGGCAGGTAGAGGTGGTGGATGGGATCAACAACCCCTCCTGTGGCCAGCTGGGCCTCTAGCAAGGGAACAGCCTCTCCCAGGGGGATCAGCTCCTTCCTGAGCGCTTGGCACAGGGAGATGGAGCTCCCTGTGTATGGATCTGTGTATCCCGTCACAGCCCTCTCGGCAAGAAGGAGTTTCTCAGTGAGCTCTTCGCCCACAACAGCCGCTCTCACAGCATCCATCACACTGAGCCTCCGGTTCGTTGCAGGGTCAGTCAGGTATCCTGTGGCTGCCTGAGCCTCGAGCAGCCTCAGAGCAGCCCCAGGGAGGAGGATATTGTTTTTCATGGCATCGTAGAAGCTCATCTTCTGTTTGGATGCCTCTATGAAGACGCCGGCGATGCTGCCTGTGCCCTGCAAGTACCTCTTCACGCTCTCCATCGCAGCCACTTCCTTGGGAGTTCTTATGCCCTGGGCCAGTTCTTCAAACGTCTTCTCAGAAATTATGCCAGTGTCCAGCAGCCAGACCACAGGGACACTACCCCGCAGGCCCTCCAGGGAGATCTGGGTCCTGGCTTTCATCTCCATGTCCCCCACAAGCCTGAGCACAAGAGCCACCAGCTGCTGCAGCGACAGCTCCTTGGAGCGGAACCTCTCCATGAAGTCACTCCTCTGCTCCTCAGTGAAATACCCTGAGTGAATGAGCTCCCAGAGGGAAACCCCTTTTTCCTTCACCATGGTTTCCTTGAAGATCTCTTGGATTTGCTCATCAGTGTAGGCGGGAGCAGCTGTCTGGGGCAGAGGCAGCAAGTGGAAGCCAGAGATATCGTCCTTCTGGCAGTGCTGGATTAGCTCAGCATATGTCACGGACTCTTTGCTGTCTGGGAGGCAGAAGGCTCTGTGCTCATCACTGGGCTTGGAAAGGGCCTTGCTCGTGTCCTCATCCAGGCACCCTCGCTGCTGGGCTGACTGCAGGGGGATGTAGTGGCCACACGTTGGGTCAATGATGCCTCCTGTGGCCATCTGCACTTCCATGAGCTGCATGGCCTGTTTGTCTGCGATCAGGCCCTTCTTCATTGCCTGGAAGAGAGGGATCTTCTTGCCTGTGAAAGGGTCTTTAAAACCTGTCACAGCCCCTTCCGCGTGCTGTAGCTTCTCGTGGACATCTGGGCCGATGACTCCCTCCCTGACAGCCTCATCCACACGGAGCTTCTGGTTGTTCACAGGGTCGATGATGAAACCTGTGGCAGCCTGGGCCTCAAGCAGGGGCAGGGCTACTCCTGGCACCACAATGTTCTGCTTCATGGCCTCATAAATGCTCATCCTCTGGTTTGACGGCTGAAGCACAATCCCCCCGATGCTTCCTGAGCCGTACAGATACTTCCTGACGGAGTCCATGTGCAGGACTTGCTCTGGCGTGACGGATCCCTCCAGCACCTTCTCAAACAGGGCCCTGTCGATGACGCCTGTTTCCATCAGGTGGTAAGCACTGACACTGCCTCGCATGGCTGGGAACTTGATGGGGGCCCATTTCTTCATTTCCTCCTCCAACATGAGTCGGATTTGCTCCAAGCTGAGCTTCCTCAGCTGGAAGTGGTTGAAAATCTCCCGGCGCCTCCCCTCGCTGAAGTACTCAGAGTTCAGCAGGTCCCATACAGAGACCTTCTGCCCCCGCAAGCGCCCAAACCTGACGGGCAGCCAGGAGCTCCTGAACACCTGCCTGGTGGCCTCGTCGATGAACTGCCGCTTCCTGCTGTTCAGAGGGAGGAGGCAGAGCCCGGTAGAGGGCTCGGTGATGCACTTCTCCTTCAGCTGCAGGTAGGTCAGGTTCTCGTGAGTGTTGGGGTCGAAGAAGCCCTTGGTGTCATCGCTGGGGTCAGACAGGATTAAATTCATCTTCTTGTCAAAGTAACCACGTTTGTAGGCCACCTCCACGGGGATGCGGTGGCTGTGCACGGGGTCGATGATGCCGCCGGTGGCGATCTGGGCCTCGAGCAGGCGGATGCCGTGGTCCTTGACAATCAGCTCCTTCTGCATGGCCTGGAAGAGGGAGATCTTGCTCCCTGAGTAGGGATCTCTGTAGCCGGTGACTGATTTCTCCGCAGCCAGCAGCTTGTCGTAAACGTCCGGGCCAATGACGTTCGCTCGTAAGGCCTCGTCCACAGAATACCTTTTGTTGGCACTGGGGTCAATGACAAACCCTGTGGCAGCCTGTGCCTCCAGGAGGATCAGAGATGTTCCTGGCCTTAGAAGTCCTTTCTGCTTTGCCTGGTAGATGCTGATCTTCTCCTGGGAGTCAGGGAGCAGCAGCCCACCAATGCTCCCTGTGCCCTGCAGGTACTTCCTGACAGTGTCCATGCCGACAACTTCTTTGGCTGACGTTTCACCCTCCTTGAGTTTCTTAAACAAGTCTTTGTTGATAATTTCTGAACTCAGGAGCTGGTCAGCTGTCACCTGGTCCCTCAGGCCCTCAAAAGTGACGTTGGCAGTGGCAGCCATTTCCTCAATGGCAGCTCTGACGGCCTCACCCAGTCCTTGTGTGGAAAGTGTTCCTGACAGGAACTGCTGGGCGAGAGCAGCTCTTTGCTCACCCTGGATGTAGTCAGAAAAAAGGAGTTTCCAGAGAGACACCGACTTACCCTTGAACTTTCCTACAGAAATGGGCACCTGTGTGTTTTCCAGAGCCATTTGGGCCCTGTAGTCAAAGAAGAGGTGGGTTCCCTGGGATCCTTCATCGCTGTCCCCACCGAGTGGCAGCAGCAGGAGCCCCGTGCCAGGATCAGTGACGCAGCGCTGGAGCAGCTCCGAATAACTCAGCTTTTCCTTGGAGCTGGGGTCAAAGAACCCTTTCATGTGGTCAGGAGGGCTGGAGAGGAGCTGTCTGGTGGCCTCATCCAGGTACCCCCACTCGCAGGCTGTCTCTGTGGGGACACGGAGGTGTCTGCCTGGAGCGATCACACCCCCCGTGGCCATCTGAGCCTCCAGAAGGCAGAGGCCATGGTCCCTGGGGACAAATCCCTTCCTGACAGCTTGAAATAGAGAGAGCATTTCCCCAGTGGAGGGGTCTCTGTATCCAGTGATGGTTTTCTCAGCTGAAGACAGTTTCTCATGAAGCTCTGGGCCGATAAAACCAACCCTGACAGCCTCATCCACTGAGTAGGTTTTGTTCTTCAGAGGGTCTGTCAGGCTGCCAGTGGAAGCCTGGACTTGCAGGAGCATCAGAGCAGCACCAGGCACAAGGAGATGCTCTCTCAGAGCCTGATAAAGGCTCCTCTGCTCCCCAGAAGGCAGGACAACCCCAGCCACACTCCTCGTCCCACACAGGAACTGCTGGACAACATCGTTCTCTGCCAACTCCTGCGCAGAGACTCGTCCCTCCTCGAGGCCTCGGAACACGTCATGGCTGATGATGCCAGAGTCCAGCAGGTCCCTGCTGCTCACCCTCCCTCCCAGCCCCGGGAATGTGATTTGCAGGGGCAGGAGGAGGAAGCCTGAGGCTGGATCCACAACACATCTCTTCCTAAGCTCCGAATAGGTGACCTTCTCTGTAGTGCTGGGATCGAGGAACCCTCTGCTGTCCTCATGGCTGGGGTCAGAGAGGTGCTGGCTCATCTCTTCATCCAAATATCCCCTCTCACAGGCCACATCCACCGGCAGTCGAGCCCCAGTGGCTGCGTCAATGATGCCTCCGGTTGCCATCTGTGCCTGGAGCAGCCGGGTGCCCTGCTCCCTCCCCACCAGCTCCTTCTGCATCGCCTGGTACAGGGGGATTTTTTCTTCTGTGTAGGGGTCCAGGAAGCCAGTGGCAGCTCTCTCTGCTGCAAGCAGCCTCTCCTTCAGCTCCAGCCCCACCAGCCCCAAATGCACGGCTTCTGCCACCGAGACACGCTGGTGCGTCACCGGGTCGGCGATGGAGCCTGTGGCTGCCTGGGCCTCGAGGAGGCTGAGGGCTGGATCCAGGCTCAGGAGATGCTCTCTGGTGGCCTCATAAAAGCTCATTATCTTCTTTGAAGCCTCTACATACACACCAGCAATGCTGCCAGCTGCCTCCAAGGGCTCCCCGGGAGCATCTGGCCCCACCACATCCCTGTCAGCTGCTTTTGGCTGTTTGCACAGCATCACGTCTTGGCACAAGTGGTTTTTCCCTGGCATGTCTTCCCCGGGAAAGCTGGGGACAACATGGCCATTCACTGCTGGCTTGCTCTCCATCCTTCTGCTGCACAGCTTCCACAGGACTCTGGAGAAAAGGGGGAGAATGGGAAGGGTCAGTGAGAAATCAACTTCTTTATGCTTTGCATGTTAAATTCATGGAAATCAGAAGCATAAACACCCTCAGGCAGGAGGAAGTGACAGCCAAAGGCTGAACATGTCTGAACCTGATGTGCCATCCCAAGGGATCTGGCTAAGCTCAAAGAGTCGATGGAGGAGAAGCTTCACATGCCCCAGCCATGCGCACTGGCACCCAGAAACCCCCCATTTCCTGGGCTGATCCCACAGCGTGGGCAGCAGGGGAGGGGGGGGATTCTGCCCCTCTGCCCCACTGAGATGAGACCCCACCTGCAGAGATGCCTCCAGCCCTGGGGCTCCAACATAAGAAGGATGTGGAGCTGCTGGAGAGAGTCCAGAGGAGGCCACAGAGATGCTCCCAGGGCTGGAGCCCTTCTGCTCTGGAGCCAGGCTGAGAGAGCTGGGGGTGCTCACCTGGAGAAGAGAAGGCTCCAGGGAGACCTGAGAGCCCCTTCCAGTGCCTAAAGGGGCTCCAGAAGAGCTGGAGAGGGACTGGGGACAAGGGATGGATTGCTAGGACAAGGGAGAATGGCTTCTCATGGCCAGAGGGCAGTGTGAGATGGGATATTGGGAAGGAATTCTTCCCTGTGAGGGTGAGGAGGCCCTGGCACAGGTTGCCCAGAGAAGCTATGGCTACCCCATCCCTGGAAGTGTCCAAGGCCAGATTGGACGGGGCTTGGAACAGCCAGGTCTAGTGGAAGGTGTCCCTGCCCATGACAGGATGGGACTGGATGGGCTTTAAGGTCCCTTCCCACCCAAACCATTCCATGATTCTGTGATTCCAGGAGTCGTAACATGCAGGTCTGTGTGCTCCCACTGTGGCTGACGCACGAACCCACCTCTCTTTCTGCTGTCCCTCCTTCCCACACTCTCCAAGCAATGCAAGGAGGGCAGAGGCTCCATCTCAATGAGCAGTGGACACCAGGCAAAGAGTCTCCAGGGCTGCCTCAGAGTGAGGGAGCATCTAATCCAAACCTGCCCTCCCATTTGCAAAGCTCCAGGACACACTGGGATCTGCCACAGCGCAGTGACGGTGCTGGAGGGAGCAGAAGACGTGGTGCTAGGCTGTGCACACCGGCATCTTTGAGGGCACTTGTGGCCAAGCATGGGCGTGCCGAGCTCTGGGAGCTGTGGTCAGCCACAGCCTCCAGGCTGTGGCTGCGGCACATGGTGCTGGAGGAGCCTCCCTGCCCACAGCCTCCCACGTAACGGCATCTGTGCCAGCACCTATCGGTCCTGGGCGGGAGGCTGTGAAGTTGGAGCATGTTTGAGGAGTGAGGGGAAAGGTCCTGCTGTGCTGGGGCAATACCGATGGCTTATTCCCTCATGAGTGCTGCCCCCTAAGGCAGAACCACAGCACCAGTGCCAGGCTGGACCGGCCCTACAGGGCAGGTGAGGCCACGGGCCGAGCACAAAGCGCTGCAGCAGCTGGAGGAGACCCACTTACCCGAGCTCCTGCAGCCGAGCCCACCGGCACTTCTGAGCCTGGCTACGAGGACACAGACAGGGCAAGGCTGTCCCAAGGCATTCACTGCACAGAGCCCCAGGGAGAGCCGGTGTCACACTGCCCCTCCCGCAGAGGTCACATTGAGTGGGGACAGTGCGGACCAACTGTATCTCACTGCCCGGAGCTCACAGGCTCACGTCCTCCCCGGTTCCACCAGTGTAAACACCAGGGAGCGAAGAGCAGCGTGACGGTGCCGGCTGCTGCTGTACCCGGGTCCCTGCTCACCCCAGGACCAGCCTCTCCAAGGGGGCTCCGTGCGCCCGGCTCCGTCCCCGTGTGTCTCTCCAGCCCACCCCATGCCCTCCGGCCACGCCAGCACTTTTTCCTCACTAGGATTCCTCTGTCCCAGCCGCGCTCTGGGCTCCCTGCCCGGCCCAGGGAAAGGTCCCAACAGGAGCCGGCTCCCTCCGCCCAGTGATGTCAGTGCGGCTCGGATCTGCCCCGGCAATGCTGTTTGTGTTTGCAGGATCAGGATTGCGCCCGACTCCGGCGCCAAGAGGTGGGGGCGGCGGCCGGGAGGCCCCGGGGCTGCACCTGCCTCCAGAAAGGACGGAGAAGGGGGAAGGACTCGGGGGTCTCTACTTGGGCGGAGGAGAGGGGGGTCCTGCGGGGAGGGCGAGGGGCCCAGCTGCTGGCTGAGAGCTGGAGGAGTCGGTCTGTCCTGAGCTCTGAGGAGGGAGCCAGGGAGTTCCCCCACCTCGCTGGGCCGCCCCCTCTGTCCCTTCTCTGGGTGCTCACACCCACATGCGCCAGTAACGGACAGCCCTGGGGCCGGAACGCTGTTCCTGGCCCTGCAACCCTTTCCTGACGGAGAGATGCCAGGTTGGATGGCACAGGCTGTGCTGTGCTTGGGAGGAGCTGGGGCTCAGCCCAGCCATGCCGTGGGCACAGCGATGGGCTGCAGTGGTGAGGCTCTGGTGTCTGGAGAGCCCCGCGCAGGTCCCCACATGTCTCAGAGATGAGACGGCCACGGACATCAACACTGGTGCGGCTCCGGTATCGAGAGCCCCAGGCAGGTCCCCACATGTCCCAGAGCCAAGTTGGCGACTGGCACCGGAGTGCAGACAGAATTTGGGCACTGCCACCCATAACTGTGGCAGCTTGAAAACCCAGCTCCCATCGGGGCTTGGGGCCCCAGGATCGAGATGTTGCCCCCCACCCTCCCCGGGCAGGGAGAGGCGGTGGGTGCGCAGCGGTGGAAGGACTCTGCTCCCTTTCGTCAGAAGGCGTCAGCCTCACGGAAACTTTGAGTAACCGACTCTGCCTACGACGGCACGGAGATTCCTGGCAGAGGTGTTGGCACCTGCCGCCCTCCCCGGGGCCACAGTCTCTCTCCGACGCGGGCAGCTCTCCCTGGCATCCGCAACCGCTGCTCCGCGGCTTTCACTCCTGGCAGCGTCGGGGAATGCGCTGGCACCGGTGTGAGCCGCTCCCCCGCGCACCCGCCGCCAGCCTCCGGCCCCCGCGGTCCCTGTGCACCCACCGCCACCCACGTCCCTCCCCAGGGCCCCCGGCAGCGCCGCGGCCCCGCGTCCAGCGGCACAACCCGCACCTCTGCGCCG
>VZRE01002946.1:17152-35668 GCA_013396775.1 Cephalopterus ornatus
AGGGACCCCCGCCCGTGGCAACCCCAGCCCCACCGGGGCGAGAGGCAGCCGGAGCCGGGGCCCCCTGCGCACACACCGAAGGCAGAGGGGTGAGGGTTAGCACCAGAAACGGGGCTCGGCGCCCAGCCAGGGAGCCAGTGCCCGGATACCGAGCCTGGCCACTTCCCGCCGGGGCGTGGGCAGCAGGGTGGGGGACCCCCATCAGCAACGTCAGATGCCGGGGGGCACCGCAGCCACCCCGAGCTGACGGCACGGGAGAGGCGCAGGGCCCAGCGCGGGGATGCCCGGCTGGACCCACAGCCCCGGGCACTCGGAATGGGGCACTGGGGCTCGGCCTCCCCCCCTCCGCGCTGCCCGGTGGAGCCGTGGGGAAGAAGGTCAGTGCCTGGGGGCTTGGTGGGTGTTGGGGGACACTTGCATATCCACCGGGGCCAGTCCCGGCAGGATCGGTGACGGACAGACAGCTCAGCCCCGCTCGGGGAGCAGCAGCGCCGAGCCCGAGCCCCGCGGGGCGCGCGGCCGCGGCTTCGCCGTCCTCCAGCCTCGGGGAGGAGTGTCCTGAGTGGGGCCGGCCGAGGGTGCTGCGCAGGGCGGGCGCGGGGGTCAGCGGCAGGGGCTGCAGCGCTCCGGAGGGGACCCTTCGGGCGGCTCTGCGAGGGCACGGAGGGGCTGGAGCAGGGAGTTCTCCTGCACCAGCTCCAGCACGCCGAGGGCCGGCTGACAGCCCCGCTGCCCTGCCCCACTCCGCACACGCGTTTCGGCTCCCCGGCGCCCCCCCACTCCCTGCCCCCGAGGGCGAGCAGGGCCCCCCCCAGCGGCACAGCGCTCACCTGGGAGCGCCACAGCCAGGCTCTCCTCGGCCGCGGTGAACTGCAGCTCGGCTCCGTCGGGCAGCCCGGAGCCGCGGGAGCGCGGACACCGGTCTCCGGAGCGCGTCCTCCGCAGCACCGACTGGGGAGAGACAAGGTCAGTGCCTGGGGCAGGCGAGTTGGAGAGGGGTGGAAACTTCTGGAGGGGTTCACAGCCCTCACCTTCCTGGCCAGGGGGCTGCTGGGGGCCGAGACGCTGCTGTAGAGGCTGAGGCTGGAGTTGGAGCGGCTCGGGGACAGCACTTTGGAGGAGGCAGCCGACTGGTTCCCTGCACACCTGGCAGCGGCCCCGAAGGCGTCCGGGGACAGGTACTTCTCGTTGATCTTCAGGTTGGTCCTTCCCTTCACTGGGGACGACGGAGGTAGTCAGGGGGCTGGTGATGGGGTCCCAGTGGTGCAAGACCCTGGGGAGCCCCATGGGCTGCACCCCACATGGCCCCCACTGACCCACTTGGCCCCACAGGTACAAAGGAACAGGGACTCCACTGCACCAGTGCCCAGAGTGGGACCCCCACACCCACCTCTGCAGGGGTCATTCTTCACCAGGAACTCATCCAGGGCAATCCAGCCCCCACCGACCCGCACCATTAGGGTGCTGCGCAGAATCCGCACCATCCGCAGCTGTTGGGACTCCCCGAACTGCAGAAAGAGGGACATCAGGGCAAGGTGAGGCCTGGGGGCTTCGGCAGGGCTGGGATTAATGGAGGGGTTGCCAGAGCAGTACCAGCACCCAGACCTGCCCATCCCTGCAGCCCCTCAGTCCCTGCTAACACCTCCCTTCCATGGGGCCAGGGCTCCCTGGGCCATGGGGATGTGCTCCCTCCTTGCCATGGGACACGGGTGCTGTGGGACCCCTGCACAGGGCAGGCTGTGCACAGGTGTTGGACCAAGCCTGGAACCCCTGGGTCAGCACTTACCCGGTACCTGTTGGCGCTGATCTGCTCCACCTGGAAGCGCTTGGCACAGTTGCACTGGGCCACTTGCCTGTTCACCTGGGGGGCCATGCTCAGCTCAGCCCCAGGTGGGTCCCGCACCCTTCCAGCCTTCCAGCCCCCCCCACACTGCCCCCTCCACACCTCATCCTGGATCTGGTCAGCATCAGCAGAGCGGCGCAGAGGGTCCCGGTTGGGGTGCAGAGCACTGACGAACTCATAGTAGTCGATGAAGCCGTCGCCGTTCATGTCGAAGATGGTGGCCACGGCATTCATCTCCAGGACGTTGGTGGGGAACTCTGAAGGGGGACAGGGACCCTCAGCCCCCGGTGCCAGCCCCTTCAGCCCCTTCCATCCCCCCCAGCACCCACTGGAGGCAAGGACGCCCTCGATGAACTCCCGCTGGCTAATGCGTCCGTCCTGGTCCCTGTCGATGCCACGGAAAACGTCCAGGACACGGGACTTCATCTGGCTGATCCACTGCATGTAGCGCTTCCTCCAGACCCCAAAGTCAAAGTGTGCGAACTCCTCCAGCTTGGGGGGGCACAGATAGGGATCAACAGACTGGCAGGAACCCCCCCAAGCCCCTCTGTGTCAGCCAAGGTGACCACTCTGTGCCCCACGCTCAGCTGCGATGTACAGCCTCCTGCTGAGGCTGCAAGGGGGTCTCTGCCCAGATCCCCACCTCTGGGGTACACAGCGGGCCCAGGCTCCAGCAGCCACTCTGCAGTGTTGGGGTGCACCCACTGCATGCACGGGGACCCCCAGCTGCAGGGATGGGGTCTGGGACCCATCAACCTCATCTGCATCTGACCTGGGGCCAGGGAGTTCCATGGACAGAAAGTGAGAGGAGCTGCCTGTACCCTCCAGGGCAGTGGGATCCCAGGGTGCCCTTACTTCCCACAAGAGAAGCAGCCTGGGACCCCAGAGCACTCCTACCTGCTGCGAGAGGACCTGTCTCTACCCCCGGGGCAGGAGGACCCCCAGGGCACCCCTACCTCTTGGGAGAGGAGCTGCCCAGAACCCCCAAAATGCACCTACCTCCCATGAGAGGAGCTGCTTACACCCACCCTCAGGCAGCAGGACCCCTGGGGTGCCCTCTCTCACACAAGAGAAACTGCCCGGGACTTCAGAGTGCCCCTACCTCCCATGGAAGAAGCTGCCTGGGATCCCCAGGGCCCCCCTACCTCCCGCAGGCGCTGCAGGGCCGTCTCCAGCCGGTACTGCCGGTCCAAGGCCAGCAGCCAGAGCTGCTGCCAGCGGTGCAGCAACTGGGCCATGAGGGGCGTCTGGGGCTCCAGCCCTCCGAGCGGCACTGCCGCTGCACCCTGCACCTTGCCACCACTGCGGCGCCCTGTGGAGACTGGCAGTGAGGGGGGAAGCCAGGGGTCTGGTGAGGGGGCAGCCAGGGGTCCGGTGAGGCAGCAGATGGGGGTCTGAGGTGCGGCACTGGGGGCAACAATGGGGGTCCTTACGTGTGGCCAGCCGGCGGGCGGCTGGGGGGCCCAGATCTGCCGCCAGCTTCCGCTTGCAGCTCTTGGTGACCTTCTCCACATCGGGCTGTTTGCGGTTCAGCTCCTCCATGAACACCTGCCACAGAGCGCTGGTGCTGAGTGCCCGCCAGCCATGCCAGCTCAGCCCCCCGGTGTGCCCCACAGCCCCCACAGACCGGCCCCATTGCCCTCCTCCCAGGATCCTCCTGAACCAGCAGCGTGTACTGTAGTCCCAGTGGACTTGGGCTGCACAAAGCCAAAGGTGCCACAGTGTCTCTGCCACGTGTGCGAGTGGCACCACGCACCCCAGGCACCAAATACCCAGGCTGGGTCAGGCGCTCGCCTGGGACGGCCAGGCACAGGGTCCCTCACCGCGTGCTGGGCAATGAGCTCCTCCAGCTGCTCCGCCTCCTCCGGCAGTGGCTCCTGGTCCCGCAGCCCCAGGGCCTCCTCGGCTGCCGTGATCCAGTCCATGAGCTGTGCCGTCTCCTCCCGCTCGGCCGCCAGCACGGCCGCCTGCGCCCGCAGCCGCTCACCCTGCTGCTGGGCCCAGCTCAGCACCTGCAGGGCAGCGAGGGGTGCTGCGGCATGGGGGGTGCTGGGGCACACAATTGCCACTCTGCTGTGGATACCAAGGTTTCCCGTCCTGACCAGATGCCGCAGGAGCCATTGCTTTGGGGGGAACAAGTCGGCACAAGGAGCCACGGCCACTCTGGCCACGGGACAGACTCATGGACACCCCACCAGTGATGATGGGGCAGGGACAAGGGGGCTCCACATCCCACCATGACCGTGGGGCTGCATGGACCACCCCCAGCCAGCAGCCCTAGTGACCATGGGGCAGAGAGAGGGGGAGGGGTGTGGGGCAGGACAGAGCTCCTGCTGGGCAGCTGGGGCAGGGCTGGGGGCTGTGCCACCCATGTCAGGAGGGTGCCCAGGTCGGTGCCGTGCGAACGTGCTGGCTGCCCTCACTATTCAGGGTGAGTGAGGTGAGGGGGGCAGCCCCAGGCAGATCCCGAAGGTCTCTGTTCAATAAGGGCTTTGTGTGGGATCACCTGAACCTGCCAGACCGGTCCCGGGAGCTCCGGGAGCCTCTCTCCTGCAAACCTATGATCCTGGGAGGCTCTGAGCCACTGCAGGAGCAGGTTCTGAGGTGAGGGTCCCCAGGACACTGCTCCCAGGTCTCCCTGCCTGGGCTGTGTGGTGGCTGCCATGGCACAGGAATGAGCCACCACTGTCCAGGGGGGTCTGAGGAGGCCCCAGGTGACCCCCTTGTATGGCCCCCAGATGGGGGAACATGGGGGAACACTGGCAAGGCTAAGACTCTCTCCCTCTGTGCCACCCAGGGCTGAGCACCCCCAGACCCCACAATGCTCCGGTCAGGGGGGCTGTGCTGTGGAGGACCTGAAGGTGGGAGAGGCTTGGGGCCATGCTTACCCCTGGGCAGGGATGGGGCCAGGGTGCCCAGCTCACCTCCTGGAAGCGGCTCTTGGCGACTGTGACCCAGGACTTGATGGTGATGACAGAGTCAGGGTGGCAGGTGGCAAGGATCTCCTCCCCCAGAGAGGTGATGCACTCCAGCTCCAGCTGCTGGCACTGCAGGGACTGCATCAGCTCCTGGGGAGGCACAGACCATCGTACTGCCAGGTCTCAGCCCCCTGCACCCTGTCAGACCAGCCTCCACCCAGCTTGGGGTATTTGAGATGCCAAACCTCCCCACCCTGGGGTGTTTGGGGCCCCCAAACCCAAGTTCTTGGTGTAGTGAGACCCAACATCCCACATCTCACTGTGGGGACCCCACACTCCAGCAGGGCCTGTCAGGGGCCGGCTGTCCCAGTGATGGGGTGTCCTTGGGCAAGGCTGGAGCCACCCAGAGGTGGTGGCCAGCAGGGCCTGTTGGGGGCTGGCACCCACCTGCAGCTGGCTCTGGCACTCCTGCACAGCCGCCTCCTCCTCGGGGAAGACGCCGTACTTGAGAGTCTTCTCCGAATCGGAGAGGCGCCCCAGGAAGGAGTGCACCAGGGTGTGGAACTCCTCCGCCTGCCACAACAGCAGGGACCTGCTCAGCACCCACCTTGTGGCCCCAGGTCCTGTCCCCTGAGTCCCCTGGCTGCCCAGACCCCTGGACAGATCCTGAGTCCTGCACCTGCTGCTCCTGCCCGAGGCCCAACAAACCGTGGCACAGGCCCTGGCACTGCACTGTGCCCGGGGAGAGCTGCTGCTCAGGCTTCCTGAGGGCACACCCCACACCCTGGTTCAGTGCCTGGATGCCATTTCCTCCAAGCCCCCCAGTGCCTTCCTGTGCCATGCAGCCCCCTGCCCCATGCACCTTGTGCCACATGGGCACACCTGAAACAGGTTCCTGCAGCACCCAGCCTGGCACCTAGCCATGGCACCTTGTGACACAGCCACACAGAGCCTCACAGCCCCACACATCGCCTGCAGTGCAGCCACACACCAAGCCGGGGCACCCCATGGAGAACCCTGAAATGCATGGCTGCCCACCAAGCCTGGGAACCTCACGGAGGACGCTGGAGCACGGCCACACACTGAGCCTGGGCACCCATGGTGAACCCCCAAACACACATCCACACACCAATGAGGGACCCCACAGAGAACCCCGAAATGCACAGCCATCCACCAAGCCCGGGCTCCCCAAGGAGCACACTGGACCTCAATAACTCACCACCTGGGCTCCCCACACCCCTACGGCTGCCTCACCCTTCCCATATGAGTGCACCAGCTGCAGACCCCAACCCAAAGGGTTCCCCTGCTGTTCTTACTGGCCCCCCACCTGTCACAGCAGATCCCAAACCCAGAGGTTCCCCTGCTGCCGCCCCAGCCACCCCCCATCACAGCAGACCCCAACCTGGGAGTTCTGTTGCCTCCCCAGCTCTCACCTGCTGCAGCGCAGCCTCCAGCCGGGCCTGCTTGGAGAGGGAGAGTTTGCAGACCAGGTCCCAGCGGGTGCTGAGCTCCTCCACCTGCCGCTGCAACCACTGCGAGTCCACACTGCTGCTGCCGCGCGTCAGGTCCCGCACCGAGCGCTTCAGTGTCTTGATGCAGCTAGCTCGTTTGCCCAGCTCCTTCTGGAACACCTGACAGGGAGCATGGGAGGGGTGGGAGGTGCTGAGAGGTCCCAGAACCCTGCCTGGACCCTGTTACTGAGCAGGGTTCCTGCACACCCCAAACTTCACAGCAGTGAGCACGAGGGTTCCCCTGCACCCCAAACCCTTCCATCAGCAGGTACAGGGCTCCTGTGTACCCCAAACTCTCACAGCAGTGGGGTACACAGGGCCCCCCAATGCTGACCCAGGATGGGGGACACAAGCTGGGGTCAAACAGGGACTGCTCTGGGTGAGCAAATCCCTGTCCTGCGCCTGGGTCTGGTCCTGTCCCAGACAGAGGGTGGGCACAGAGGAAACAGAGCCCAGGGCTTCCTGAGTGCTAACACCAGACAGAGCCCTCCCACACACCCTGGGAAACCCACCTTGTGCTTGTCCATGAGGTCCCCGACCAGGTCCCGGTCCCCTCCAACAGGCACGTCCTCGCTGAGCTGCGGCTCGGCGCGGTACAGCCAGTCCATGAGGGCCTGCAGCGCGTCCGTGAACTTGCCGGAGAAGAGCAGGTTCTCCTCCAGCTTGTGCTGCCTGCCAGGGGGCACAGGAGATGTCACAGCGGGATGCCACAGATCCCGGGGGTGACCCACAGAGCTGGGTATGGCCACCTCATTACACCAGCTGGCAGTGCCATTATGGACAGGGACAGGTCCTGGCAGCGCTGTTACGGAAACAGACAGGCCCTGGCAGTGCCATTATGGACAGGGACAGGTCCTGGCAATGCCATTATGGAAACAGGCCCTGGCAGCGCCGTTATGGACAGGGACAGGCCTTGGCAGTGCCATTACGGACAGGGACAGGTCCTGGCAGTGCTGTTATGGAAACAGGCCCTGGCAGTGCTGTTATGGACAAGGACAAGTGCTGCCAGCACCATTAGGGACAGGGACAGGCCCTGGCAGTGCCCTTACGGGACAGGGCCTGGCTGCACCCCAATGGCAGCAGTGCTGGGTGTGGGGATCCCAGAGCAGGAAGTGGGATGCTCAGGGAAGAAGGGCAGTGCCATGTTCTTGCCTGGAACCCCTAGAGCAAGCAGAGAACAGACAGTGCCATCCCCTTCCATCCTGTGCCATTCCCATCCCATTCCACTTGCATTCCAACCCTTCCCCATCCCACGATCATTCCAACCCATCCCCATCACATTCCCACCTCTCTGCAGCACGGCTGCACAGCGCATCCCAGCGCTCCTTGAGCTCCCCCAGCAGCTCCTCCAGCGGCTGCAGGTCCTGGGGGAGCTGGGCCCCCTCCCGCAGCGCCCGCCCGCTCCGCAGGGTCGCCTCATAAACCGGTCGCTTCGCCCGCAGCACCTTCTGGAACGCCTGGAGGGCCCCACGGGCAGGTGCTGAGTCCCCCAGTTGGGGAGAGACTCCCCCTGCTCCCCTGAGTGCTGCAGGGGGGTTGGGGTGCCGACATCCCTCAGCCCTCCCCAGGTCTCCTCACTTCGCAGAATAGCCCTGGGAAGGTGTCTGACACCCCTATCCCCCGACTCCAGGGGGTTTCCCCCAGGGCACTCAGGATCCCCCCTCTGGAGCCCCCACCCCTCCCAGCTCTGCTCCCCACAGCCCTCCTGGGACCCCTTTGTGCCTGGGAGTAGGGCAGCCTCACCTTGTGCTCAGCCAGCTGGCACTTGATCTCCTCCTGGCTGGTGGGAGCATCCTGTGGCACCTCCAGGCTCTGCTCCACCTCGTCCATCCAGTCCAGGAGCAGCCGCCGGGACTCACTGAACTGCAAGGAGGGGAGGTTTGGGGAGGGCTGTGGGGGGCCGTAGGGGGCTGTGGGGGCAAAGCATGCCTGGGGCAACCCAGGCAGGAGCCACGGAGCCACACAAGGGAGTGGCACAGCCCTGGCACCACTTCGGGGCAAACCATGGGCCAGCACGGCACGGTGACAGCATCAGAGCCTGCTCCCAGCAGGACCTGTGTCATGGAATCATCAGTCCCAGGATGGTTTGGGTTGGAAGGACCTTAAAGCTCATCCAGTCCCACCCCTTGCCATGGGCAGGGACACCTTCCACTAGACCAGGTTGCTCCAAGCCCTGTCCAACCCGGCCTTGAACACTGCCAGGGATGGGGCAGCCACAGCTTCTCTGGGCAACCTGTGCCAGGGCCTCACCACCCTCACAGCCAAGAATTTCCTCTCAGTATCCCATCCAACCCTGCTCTCTGGCAGAGGGAAGCCATTCCCCCTTGTCCTAGCAATCCAGGCCCTTGTCCAAAGCAAACCAAGGGGCAGAGCCCCCTCCCCAGACCACAGGGGCAGCAGCCCACATCCACGGTACCTGTTTGCTGCGCTTTCTTGCCTCCTCCAGCGCTGCCCCCCTCTCAGCTGCCCTCTGCAGCACCTTGCCCAGGCGCTCCCGCGCTGCCAGCACCAGGTTCTGGATGATGGCCCCATCCTGCTTCCGGCTGAAATCCTTCAGGCGTGCAGCCACAGCCTCCAGGCCACCCAACTTCTCCCCGTGGGCATTCGCCTCCTTCACCAGGGCCTGCAGGGAGGGGGCAGCTGTGGGTGGGTGGTCCTGGGGCAGGTGGGGAGCCCCTGGGAACAGCTGATGCCAGAATGGGACACAGAGCCCCCGAGCACAGCTTGCACCGGGATAGGACGCAGAGCCCACTCGCTCCACTGCAGCAGGGACAGACATCCCACCCACAGCCCAGAGGAGACCTCTCTGTGGGTGCCAGATGGGACCCCTTTGGGAAGACCCCAGCCCCTTGATCCAGGCCGAGGGAGATCTGTCTGCCAGTGCCACACGGGAGCCCTCTGTGCAGACCCCAGCCCCATGAACCAATCGGGAGAGATCTCCCTGCCGGTGCCCTCCGGGCAGACTCCAGCCCCATGAATCAGCCCCCGGAGCACCACACCGGCTCCTCCCTCTCTTGCCTTGTGCTCCTGGATCTGGGCGGTGACGGTGTCGAGGACGAAGCTGGGGGGTGCGGGGGACCCCAGCAGCTCCTCGGCGTGGGCCACCCAGCGCAGCAGTTCCTGGGCGGAGCCGTGGAACTCGGTGGTGACCGTCAGTCCCTCGGCCAGGCGCTCCTGCGGGGGGGACAGGCGCTGACTGGAGCGGGGCACCCACCGCCCCGGGGCCGGGGCCGGTCACTGTGAGCCCCCCCGGGGTCGGAGCCCCCCACCCCACACACCTTCCTCTCCTGGGCCTCGGCCTGGACGCTCTCCCACTTCTGCTCCAGCAGCCGCAGGCTGTGCTCGGTGCTGCAGGGCCGCCCGGAACGGCACGACTCCAGCAGCCGCTGCAGCCGCTCCCGAAGCCCCCGGTACGTCACCGCCCGCGCCTCCAGCTCCCGGCACAGCTCCTGCCGGGCACACCGGGCACACCGGGTCAGCGCCCGCCGCGGGGCCGGGGTGGGGACAGGGATAGGGAACAGGGAACAGGATGAGGACAGGCATTGGGATGATGAAGGTGACAGGGATGAGGAACGGGTCAGCGACAGTGAACAGGGGACGGAGACAGAGGCTGGGATGGAGACAGGAACAGGATCAGGGACAGAGAAAAAAGACAGGGATGGCTCCTGCTCTGTCTCAGGGAGCTGGAGGAGAGTGGAGAGCGGTACCAGGCTCTGCCTGGTCAGGGAGAGGAGGGAGCAGAGAAGGGTCTTGGCCCCCCACTGTGGAGAGGGGTGGATTTGGGGGACACATCCCCCTGAGGGACCCCGGGGCACAGCTCTGCAGTGGGGCTCAGCCCGGTGCCGGTGCTCACCAGGTGTGCGTTGAGCTTCTCTTTGGTGGCATCCGGGTGGCCCCAGGCAGGCTTGGAGCAGAAGAGCCGCAGCTCCACCTGCTCCAGCCACTGCAGCAGCTCCGTGATCTCCAGTGTGATGTCCTGCACCTGGGGGCGAAGCGGGGCTCAGCACCGGCCCCACCATCCGGCAGCGCCAGGGCCCTGCGCCCGTACCTGGCTGAGGTTGTTCTCCAGCTCCAGCTGCCGGCTCTCGGTCTCGCTGCACACCAGGTCCCAGCGCTGGCCCAGCTGCTGGAGGCTGCGCTGCAGCCCCTCCACGCTCTCCCCCAGGCTGGACAGCAGCAACCCCTGCCCGGCCTCAGTCACCGACTGCACCGTGCGGGCGTGGGACATCACATCTGTCCGCAGCACCTGCGGAGGGGCGGTGGGGTCACAGCTGGGATCACAGCGGGGGCACCCCATACCCCACCAGCTGTGCTGCACAAAGCCCCTCGCTCTGAGTGCCTGGGACACATCTGCCACCCATGTCATTGCTGCCACTGTGCTGCTGGGGTCTGGGAGTGCCACACAGATGGAGGACAACACCCAGAGGTGCCCCTGATTCTTGCTCTCAGCAGAGCATGGGGCTGAGGCACCAGATTTGCTGATTCATGGCAGGGGGTTGGCCAGGATGGGCACAGAGGTGACACGATACCCTCTGCACAGCCCCCCTGCTGGTGCAGGGTCAGCCTGGCCCTCACAGAGCCTTGCCTGCATCAGGCACAGCACGAGCATGCCCAGGCAAGGGGCTGCGGCACTGGGATGGCACAGAGACAGCTCATTCCTTCCATGGTGTCACCGTGGGAGGGGACACATCCTCACGCCACAGCCTGCCTGGCCTGGCTGCCACTGCAGCAGTCCAAGGAGGGGCTGGGCAGCACCCTGCAGCCAGGACACACACCCCGATGGTGGGACCATGGCCAGGATGCCCAGGACGCACATCCCAGGGGACACAGCTGGGACCCCCAGAATACACACATCAGGGGTGCCATCACAGCTGGGACCCCCTAGGACACACACCCTGAGGGTGGGACCATGGCCAAGACCCTCAGGACCCTCAGCAACAGCCCCGCCTGGGTCCCCAGAGCGAGGCTGTGCCATGTGTGCCCTGGGCCTCGGCACAGCCTCACCTTGTGCTTGGCCAGCTCGATCTCGCAGCTCTGCAGGTCGGGGCGCAGGGGCGCGGGGCCACGCAGCTGCTCCCCGGTGCGGCTCAGCCACTGCAGCAGCTCAGCCAGTTGGTGCTGGAACTGCCCCAGCCCCAGCAGCGCCGCCTCCAGCTGGTGCTGCCAGGGAGAAGAGGCAATGTTGGGCGAAGCAATGGCAGCCCCACATCCGCCGCCCACATGGCCCTGTGCACCCACCCAGCACCCACTGTGCCCAGTGGCATCCTGTGTGCCCACAAAGCTCCCACGCACCCACCCAGAACCCACACGGCCCCAAGTGCCCACCCAGCACCATGAGCCCAGCACCTGCATGGGCACCTGGCACCACAGGGCACCCTGTGTCCAACGACTCCACTGCCTCGCACACCCTCCCAGCTCCACACCCAGCACCCACGTGGAACCCCTGCGAACCCCCCCATGAAACCCTGGAGATCCAAATGACACCCAGCACACTCACCCAGCCCCACACAGCCAGCACCCATATGGCACCCCCTGCACCCAGCTAGCTCCCTCCAGTCACCCCATGCACCCCCCTGCCCCGTGCCCCCTCCCACCTGTCGGCTGACGATCTCCTCCTCCAGGTGGTCCCAGCGCTGGCGGAAGTCACTGAGCACAGCTGGGGGGTCCCCCTGTCCTGTGCCCCTCTGGTGCCGCAGGCTCTCCACATCCACCTTGCTCTGGTACAGCTCCCGCTTGAACTCCTGGGGGGCAGCACCGGTGGGTGACCCCAGCCCCATACCCCAGGACAGGGTCTGCCTGCCACCAGGCACTGCATGGCACCATGTGGCACTGCATGGCATGGCACAGGCACCAGGGCACAGGGCTGCTCCTCGCAGGGAGCTGACACCCAGTCTGCCCAGGGACCTTGTAGGCAGAACTTGACCACCCAGCACCCACCATAGGGGCACCAGCACCGTCCAACCTGCCACCCCTCCATTCTACTGCTGTGTAGAGCACCCCCCTGTACCCCCTGCGCCCCGTTTGCCCCATCCAGCAGCACAGGATGGCTCAGCACGACATGGCACAACATGGAACATCACGGCACCTTGAGCTCCGCCAGTTGCTGCTGCACCATGTCCAGGTCCCCACCAACCAGGAACTCCTCAGCAATGCGCAGCTCAGCCGTGTCCAGCCACTCCAGCAGCCGCTGGTTGTGAGGAGAGATGGGGGATCAGGATTGAGGGGTCCCCATGGTGGCCTCACAGCCCCTCGCACCCCTCAGTGGGGATGGGAGGGTGAAGCAGCTCCCTCCATGGGGAGTCTGCTGGAGGGCCCCTGCACCCACCTGCATCGTGTCCTGGTAGCTGAGGGCGGCCTGGAGCTGCTCCTCGAGGCGCCCGTTCCGCTCTGTCCACACCCGGCTCAGGCTGTGCCAGGAGGAGTAGAGCTGCGGCCGGGCGTGGGGTCAGCGGTGCCACAGGGGAGACAGGGTGCAGGGCGACAGGGCACCGGGTGAGCGGTGCCACAGGGGAGACAGGGTGTGGGATCTGGGGTATGGGGGTGGCACCGCACAGGCATCCTGGCACAGGGGTCAGTGGCACTGTACAGGGGCCTGGGCATGAAGGTCAGTGGTGTTGTGCAGGAGTCTGGAGTACAGGGGTCAGCGGCACTGCCCAGGGACATCCCATCCCCAGAGCCC
This sequence comes from Cephalopterus ornatus, assembly GCA_013396775.1. Lineage (NCBI taxonomy): Eukaryota > Metazoa > Chordata > Aves > Passeriformes > Cotingidae > Cephalopterus > Cephalopterus ornatus. The sequence goes on from VZRE01002946.1 coordinate 30,104, forward strand.
CAGGACCCCATCCCTCACTGAACCCAACCCCTGGAACACTCACATCGTCCAGGCTTTTGGTAACATCGGGCTTGTCAGGGTCTCCGCAGGAGGCCATCAGCTCCACACCCAGGCTGCCCAGCGTGTCCAGCTCACCCTGCAGGGCATCGATCTCCTCCCGCAGCGCCTGCACATGGCACAGGGGTCAGGGCTGCCTGGGATGGGGGCTGCCCGTGCTGGAGGGCTGCTCATGCCACAGCACTGCCCCCCAAGCCCCTGCCCCAGACGTACCTGCATGGTGCGCAGCTGTGTGCGGATGGCCTCGGGCTCCCCGCCGGCCTCCTCCAGCCCCAGCACCAGCTGCTGGGTGTCACTGAGTGCCAGGGCCAGCTCGGACAGGCCATGCCAGAAGCGCTCGGCCAGCGCCAGCAGCTCCCGCAGCCACCGCTCCTGCTCCTGGCAGCGGGCACGCAGGGAGCCCCACTGTGACAGCAGCTGTGCTGTGCGCTCCTGGATCCCTGCGGGGCACAAGGAGGCGGGGATCAGGGTGCTTTGAGGGAGCCAGCACCCCCACACAGCCCTGACAGGGACACAGACCACCAGCTGTTGGCAGGGCCATGCCCACCCCTCTGTGCTGATACCTCTGGCCGCGGCGCCAGAGCTGACTGCCTGCATGGTGGCCAGCAGCTCTCCACCCTGTGCCTGGATGCCCTCCAGGGCCACCCCCAGCTTCTCCAGCTCGCCCAGGGCCAGGCTGTTCTCCCGGATCTGCTCCCGCAGGTGGGCCGCATCCCCGCGGACAGGGGGCTGGCTCTGCAGCCGGCTCTGCAGCCGCTCCAGGCACTCCAGCAGCAAGTCCATGCGCTCTGTCAGCTGGGGACCAGCCCAGTCACTCGAGGGGACATCCCTGGGGACAGCCCCCTCCCCAGTGCCAGCCCCATACCTGGCTGTATCGTGGCAGGGCATCCTCCAGCAGAGCCGCTGCCTGGCGCACATGCTCACGGATGCAGCCATACTGCTCCTCAGCCTCCTGCCAGCGCCGCTGGAATGGGGTTCCCTGCTCTGGGCTCAGCTCCACCAGCTGTGCTGACACACGCTGAAGCTTCCCCACCAGTGGCCGGTGCTCAGCAATGGCCTCCCGCAGGCTCTGAGGGTGAGTGGCCATAGGGCCACGTTGGGGTGGCACGTGCCCCATGGCGACTCATCCCATGAGGCCATGTGCTGGTGCACCCTGGGGCTGCTCCCAGCAGACTCTTGCTCAGTGGGTGCCCCAGCCTGGTGGGCCCCCCGGTGATGCCACCTCATCCCATCACCTCTCCAACTCCCAACCCAGAGGGATAGCAGAGCACGTCCCTCCATGTCCCTGCCCCTGTCCCTGCCTGCACCTGCAGCAGTGCCTGCTGCTCCTTGAAGGCCTCATAGCTGATGGCGTTGGGGGAGAGCTGCACCCCCAGGGCCTGTGTCTCCTCCAGCCAGGGCAGTAGCTCCTCGAGTGCCTCAGAGAACTGGGTGAGCAGGGATTGGGCGTGCTCCAGCTGCACTGCACAGGCACCACTGCACAGAGAGAGCTGCTCCGTGCGCTCCCGCAGCACCTGCACCGATGGCTGTGGAGACAGGGGGTCACCAGACGGCGGGAGGTGTGGGGCATGGCCATCCCCAGGTGCTGGCAGTGTCCCCTCTGGCAACCCTCCAACTCACCTGGAGGCGCTGCCTCAGGGGTTCAGGGCAGCAGTGCAGCAGCGGGTCTGAGATCCCCAGCAGACGCTCAACCAAGCCCCGACAGTGCAGGACCTCAGCAGAGAGCAGCTGGAACAGAGCAGCAGGTGGGTGGCTGGTCCTGGGGGTCAGTGCAGGGCCCAGCAGAATGGGGATGATGAGCCACTGTCCCCTGGCACCCCTGGGCACCGCTGCGGACCCACCTTCTGCTCAGAGAGCTGCAAACCGAGAGCCTCAGAGTCCAGCTGCACACGGCCGATCTCCTCCAGCCGCTCGCCCAGCCCGGTCACACGGGCAAGCTGGGACTCCAGCACCTGCTCAAACTATGGCAGAGAGACATATGTCAGCTGGGCAGAGTGGGCACACACTGGGGCAGCTGCTCCAGGACAGTGACTGTTGACACATCCCAGTACCACAGGACTGTCTCCCATCATCCAGAGTATCCCACCCAGACCCAACTGCACCATCTCTCACTGCAGAGAGATGCCGGGAATGGTAAAGGGAGGCAGATGGTGACAGTCACCCAAGTCCCACGTCCCACACCTTCTCCCTGTCACCGGCGCTGACCGGGGGCTCCTGGCCATCATCCTGGCTCTCCCGCTTGCCCAGCTCCTTCTCCATGCGGCCCAACCACAGCGCCAGGTCCTCGGGGGCCGTGCCCAGAAGGGACGAGGCCTCCAGGGTCTGCCCCAGCCGGTGCGCAGTGTCGGTGCTGCTCTGGCCCACGATGAGGTACCGCATCCTCAGTGACTCCATCTTCTCCTGTACCAGCTGGGCCTCCTCCCCTGTGGCCACGCCACACTGGCATCAGTGCCTCCATGCCAGCATCCCCAGGCATGGGATCAGCCACACTGACAGCTTCCATCGCTGTGATGGTCACTCTGTCCTGACCTTTCTCCTCTCCTGCTGCTCCCAGACCTGGACCTGGCCCTTCATCCCATTGCCAGCAAAATCCACCTTCCCAGCTTCCCCTCACCATTGCTGCACCCTGTCCCACTGTGGCCTTGACCCTCAGGCTCTGCCCTGGCCTCTCTCCATCCCATGGGATGCTGTGCCCCTTCACACCACCTCACAGCCCCCAGTGGGGAGCAGCACATTCCAAGGACCCCGAGTGTCCAAGGGTGCCATCACTGGGCTGGACTGCCGCACTCTGTGCTCCTCCCATCCCACACCCTGCGGTCCCCATCCTGTGGCCACCACTCCTGGCCATCGCCACTCACCGGTCACCATCTCCAGGACCTGCTGCCCTCTCTCCAGGGCACTGTCCAGCTCTCCCAGCCGCCCACGGATCTCCTCACAGAGGGCCTGGGCAAGAAGCTCCCGTGGCAGTGACTGACAATGACATAGGTGCCCATGCCCACCCCATGCCCACCCCAGCCCTACCTGGGTCTGCCGGTGGGCATCCTGCACACGGCTGATGCAGCCATCGGTGCGCCAGACCTGGGCCAGCTGTCGCTCTGTGGCACTGAGCCACTCCTGGAAGGCATCCACGGCCTCCTGGAAGCCCTGAGCCGCTGGCAGGATCCGCTCCAGGTGGCCGTACCTGTGTCAGAAGGGCTGGGTGAGCCCGGGAGTGATAGTCTCCAAGGCCGGACTGGCTGCAGAGCCTCAGACCCGCTGCCCCTGTGCAGCTCCGGCATGTGGCATGGGGATGGTTCCTCTGTCATGGTGGCCCTGATGCCAGTGAGGCAGGGCACACAAGGACATCGAGGTGTCATGGTGACACTGCTGGTGAGGACACCAGTGGCCACAGCCTGTGCCTGCCTGGTGACAAGGGCCTGGACCCTGACCCACCTGGCTTCAGCCTCCTGCATCAGCTTGTCCCACCTCTCTTCAAGGTCGGAGAGGCTGGCACTGCCCTCAGGCACCGCTGTGCCGAAGGCGTGAGCCGTCGGTCTGTCCGACAATCTGTCCTGCAGGACGAGCTCCACGCGCGGCCTCCGCTCCTCCAGCAACCGCTTCAGGAGCTGCAAGGCAGGGGGGCACTGCGCTGTGCCGGGGACCCCGCCCGCCCCCGCCGCCCTGGCACAGCCCCGGGCGGCGGCTCCAACCCCGGCCCCTTAATCCCCGGGCGGAGCGCGTGGGCGGGACGCGCCGGCCGGCCCTGCTGACCTTCTGCTCCTCCAGCTGCGCCTTCGCCACCTTCGCCTCCGCCGACGGTGGCTTCTGGTTGCTCACCAGCTCCTCCATGTCGGCCACCCAGGCCAGCAGCCGCTCCAGCGTCTCCTGGCCCCGCTCCGCGCCCGCCACTTCCTCTGGGNCTTCCTCTGGGAGAGGGACGACCCGCGGGGACACCTGTGGGTGGAGAGGTGGCTTAGCCGCCCAGGTGGGCGGGCAGGGGGCAGCCGTGGGGCTGGGCTGCGACCCCACACTGTGCCCTGTCCGAGAGGTGTCGCCGGGGACAGTGGGACCCTGCCCAGCCCATGGGGTCCTCTCCGGCGTCCCTCGCAGGGCTCTCCAAAGCAGGGGCTGCGCACCCTACATCATTTGGACCCCTCTGGACACACGATCCTTGCCAGCCGCGATAAGAGGGAGGCTCCGTGTCCTATGGCACCGGGCTGGGTGCCCAGCACCGGGGGTGCCACCAGCACCAGGGCACAGATGCCGGTGACCCTGCACTAACCCCGGCCATGGGAGAGGAAGGCCAAGAGTCGCCACCGAGAGAACCGTGCCAGAGGGCAGCCCCGCGGCGCGGGGCTGGCAGTGTCCTCCCGGCGAGAGTCCCTGCCCGGCAGTCACCTCGATGGCATCCGCATGTCCGGCGGCAGCGAGCTCCCCCACACACTCCGTCAGCACAGTGATCGTCCGGGTGACCACGGGCTCGCCACCCTTCTCGCCCGCCGGATACTCGGTCACCTCCACGATCTCCGTCACGATGGTCTCAGTCACCTCCGTCACCTCCGTCACTTCCCGGGTGGTGACAGGTTTCCAGGACCAGGTACTGCGGGGGACGCTGGCCCGGGGGGGTGTCCAGGCTGCGCCCCCCACCTTCCCCTTCACCGGAACGCCGGCCGTGCCCCCATTCTGCACCGCCACCTCAGACTGGCTGCGCCTCAGCACTGGGCTGCCCGGCCGGCTCCGAATGGCACCGGGTACAGGGCTCCAGCCGTTCTCCACCGGCACCGGCGCCTTCTCCGGCAGCCCCGGCCAGGCCTCCGTGACGCCTCCAGCGGGCGGCTGCCCCTCATCCAGCCCCGGCTCCCGGCACGGCTGCTCCCGCAGGAGCTCCTCCGGCCGCCGGCTCTTCTCGCCCAGGCAGCTGGGCCGGCTCACCGAGTTCCCCATGGCGCGGGCGCCGGGCCCCCGCCTCAAATCCCGGCCTGCAACGAGCCAGGGGACGCGCGTTGCCGGGGCCACCGCGGAGCCCCGGACCCTGTCCTGCGCCTGGGTCACCCCTCCCGCCTCCCTGCGCTGCCGGGTCTTGCCTGACCTCCCGCTCCGGTGGCGGGGGTTCTGGTCCCGCAGCAAAGGGCTGCCAAGAGTCAGGGCACGGGGAAGGGGGGACGGGACGCTGACCGTCACCGGGGCCTGGCAGAGGGAGAAGACCCCGCCAAGCAGCGTCCAGGGTGCCCGTCCTGTGCGTCTCGGCAGCAGACGCGGCAGTGGCGGCAGCGCCAGGCACTGGGGACAGGCAGATGCTCCCGCCCTGCGTCGCCTTGTGCCTTTGGATTAACGGAGACGGCAGAGCCGGGAGAGGGGAGCATCTGTCCGGGGGGACGGGGGGCTGGGAGTGGCCGGGGACATGCACCGGCGGGCGGCCAGGCAGAGGACCGGCAGGTGGCCTCCCACCCTGCCAGCACTGCCGCAGCCATAAATTCCCCCAGCGTGACCCGGCAAGACCCTCCCCCGGCAGCCCCCCTGCCAGCCCCC
>VZRE01002946.1:39084-64486 GCA_013396775.1 Cephalopterus ornatus
CCACCGCACTGACACCGGCACCGACACCAGCACCAGCCATCACCCGCACCGGCACCAGCATTGGCACCTGCCCCCGTCCCTGCACCTTTACAGACACCAGNCCAGCACCTTGCCCGGCACCAGCAGTTGCCCCGGCACCAACACCGACACTTACAGCAGCTGCCACCTGCACCTCGGCACGGGAACTGACACCGGCACTTGCCCCACCACTGCACCCACAGCGGCACCGACACCGCCCCACGGTGTCACAGCCCCTCCAGCTCCGGGGTTGCACCCCCCAGGGGGCACTGACCGCCCACCCCGGCTATGGCCCCCCGGCTCCAGCCCCAGGTAGTGGATGCCTTGGTCACCAAGGGGCTCAGCCCGTTCCTCAGGGCTCTGCGGGGGCGGGGGCTATTGAGCGAGGGGCTGGGGGGACTCGGTGGAGCGGGGCTGGGTTGGGGAGGCTCAGTGAAGCAAGGCACGGCTGGGGGGCTCAGGCCGGGCTGCCAAGATGCTTTGGCAAAGCCCACCCTGAAAGCCGGGGTGCTGCAGACCTGGGGTTCCAGGACCCCTCCCTGCTGCCACCCTGGGTGCTGGAGGAACCCGGGGGCTGCCGGAGGTGCCCGGCTGCTGGCTGCTCCTGCCCGCAGTGTGAGCCCCCTCCTCACACTGCCCAGACCCAGCTCCGTGGCCCCCCAGCCAGTGAGAGCCCCCCAGGGCGGGGGTCCTGCCACATAGTGCTGCACGGGTGGCCCTCGCTGGGCCCCGGGAGCCGGGAGGCCACTGCGGACGCGTCGGCCGCGCTGATGGATGGGGCTGCTCGGAGTCTCCTGGGAGTGGCGGGCGGCGGGGCCGGGGGCTTTGTCTGCTTCCAGAGACGCTGCCGGGAATTAGCATCTGCCAGGGCCTCGGCGGCTCCACACCGTCCTGTGGCGGCTTCGCATCATCTTCCCCACCCAGCTTTGGAGCCTTCCACTGCTGGCACCAAGCGGCTCGGCACCCAGCATGGGGCTGAGCCCCACGGCACCTCGGGCACCTCAGCACCCCACGGCGCCCAGCCGGGACCCGACAGACAGGACCTGGGCAAGGGGTAACGATCCGCCGAGCTGCCTGCCGGCAGCTCGCCCGGCACGCTCCGCAGCCCCAGGTACCAGGCTCGGGGTGGCACGGGCGCCCCGGGCAGGGGAGCCCGGCGCGGGGCACCGGGCGGGAGCGGTCGGCTGGAATCCGCAGCCTCAGATCCCGGGAGCCGGGTGGGTTTCTGCGCGGCCTCGGCTTTGTCTGAGCCGGGGCCGGGATGAATGGCCCTTTCAGTTTGTGCCGTCATGTGTGCCGAGGGAGCCCGTGTGCCGGCCAGGCCCCGAACAAAAGGAGCCGGCGAGGGGCTGCGCGCGGGGCGGCAAGGAGGGGCCGCCGGCAGCCCCCACCGCGCTGCTCCCACTGCGGCTCCTCGCCTGGGCAGGGGCACAGCGGTGCACGGCCACACAGCCCATGCGTGGCCACACACCCCTCGTGCACAGCCTCACACCTCTCTCACAGCCGCACCCCCCATGCCCAGGCAGTGGTGCCCGGAGCCGCAGCTGAGCCCAGTGCAGTCGGTGGCCCTGTGGCCAGCGGGGCTCCAAGGCAGCGATGCTGCAGGTACTGGTAGGGCCATGGGCCCCACGGGCTCCGAGCCAGCAGCACCGTCAGGCTGGGGAGCAGGAGCCGGGGACAGATGGCCTGACACCTGCTCTTTGTGGGGATGAGTCCAGGGGTCTCCCAGCCTGCTATGGTCAGGCACCCTCTCGCCCTCCAGGGACTAAGACCTCACCGGCTTCGGTACAGACACGAGCTGGTCCTGCCCAGCTCCATGCGACCCGGCCGCAGCCCAGGGCCAGATGTTACCTGTGGGGCTGTGCTGGGCTCCGGTGGTGTCGGCAGCCGCTTCTCCACTGTGTCCAGCCAGTGCCGCAGGGCCAGCAGCTGCTCCTGCACCTCCAGCCTCTGTTCTGACCATGGTCGGGCTCTGGGGAGAGAGCAGGGACACTAATACAGAGTGGGGGATATGGCTGCCCTCCCAACCTGCCCACACCACGCTGAGCCCCGGCCTCGCTGCGCACTCACAGCAGACCCTGCCAAGGGCATCACGGCCACGCCAGTGCTCACGGCTGTGCCCATTCCCACCCTGCTCTCCCCAGCAAATCTGAACTGCTTCCTCCCCATCCTGGAGCCGACCCAGACCCCCAGGTGGTGCAGACTCTCCCCAGCTGCCCCATCACGGTGTAGTCACCCAGGCACAAACGCAGGCCCTGACCAGTGTGTTTGGCAGTACCCAGTGGTGCCTGTACCTCTCCATCTTCTCCCCATCTGGTGAAGACCCCTCCACGCTCTCCCCGGCGAGCCCGGTGTCCCCAGCAGTGTGGTGCGTCTGCAGAGAAAGCAGAGAGACGGTGGGGACGGGACACCAGGACTCAGCAGAGGACGAGGCTCCACAGCCTTCCCCCCAGAACACCACTGCAGAGGTCTTGGAGTGCCGCTGTGTTTCCCCAGGGCCGGCCCGTCCTCACCAGCCGGGGCAGATCTCCCCCAGCCGAGGTCTCCGACCTCTGTCCTTGCTCCAGCCGTCACCAGTACCTGCGGATTTTGGCTCTGCTCCGGCTCCTCTGCATTCCTGCAGCGGTCCCCAATTTCCCGACCCTTTTTCACCTGGGATAACTCCCAGATCTCATCCTGCCAATCCTTGGGCTCCATCTGGTTCCCAGTGTCCCTACACCTGCTCTGTGCACCGCAGAGCCACGGTCCGACGCCTGGTTGAGCCCAAACCAAGCCACGGCAAAGTGACCTATGGCAAACTGAACAATGGAAAACTGATTTGCGACAAACCGACCCATGGAAAATCCACTGCACTGACACCAAGCACTGACACCCACACTAGCCGCTGCCGGCTCCGGTGCTGCGAGCACGGTCGCTTTGCCGCAACATGTGGGAGGAGACACCGGGCAAACACCGAGATCTAAAACCCAACAACGCCCCGGGACAGGTACAGAGAGGGGGCATGAACAGGCAGCGCGTGCTCCGTGCCCCTGCGGAGAGTGGGGCTGGCAGGAGGAATCACACCGCCCCCGCTGCCAATGCTAAGGGCAATGCTGCTCTCGAGAGCACAGGGAGCCCTGCAATTAACTGGTCGTTAACCCTAGTGATTAATTAAGCCAGGTCACTTGGCCGAGCACAACGAGAGGGAGATGCCTCTGGGGATCCCAGGAGGGAAACGGGGCCCAGTCACTCATAGAATGGGGGTGCGCTGGATGCGGCTGCTGCGGAGGGAGCCGCGGGCAGGATCTGGTCAGGAACCCCCGCAGGAGCAGTAGGGAATTCCTGGAATGAGGGGAAGTGGCATCAGGCAGGTGCCGGTGCCGCAGCAGTCCCGCGTGGCCCGAGTGCCGGCAGGGCTCGGTCCCGTCGGAGAAGCTCCGGGACTGTGCCTTCGGCTGACCCTGCGGGCACGATGCCGTCAGCCACGGCAGGGTCCCCCCGCCCGACACGCCCTCAGTGTGGCCACCTGCCCTCGGCACTGGCACCGGTGCTACTCCGCCAGCTGGCCAAGCCATCAGCAGCATCCTGCTCCCTGGTCCCGTGTGCCCCACGGTGAGCCCTCATCCCAGGGCAGGACCGCGGTGCTCTGCTACAAGAGGTTGGGCACGGGGAACCGGGGAGCTAGAGGACGTTGCTGCAGGTGAGCAGACGACAACAGCATCTGCAGTGGGAAACGCTCTTCCAGCCCAAACTCAGTCCAGTCTGGCGGGGATGGAGCAGAGGATGATGTCCCGGCAATCGCTGCGAACCTGTCCCAGACACGGCGCCGGCGCGGCTGCACCGGCCGCTTCGGTCCTGGAGACGTGCCAGAAGACCACGAGGAGTCCCGAACCCCAAACGAGCGCCGGGACACCGACGTGCTGAGTGCGGCACGTGCCTGCGAGGGTCCCGCAGCCGCCGCCGGCCCCGGCACGGTGGGGGTGGGTCCAGAGCAGCCCCCAGCCCTGGCTCGGGCATCAGACACCGCGGGTTGCGCCGTTCGCCCGGCGACAAGACGGCAGGAACAAACGGATCTGGAGCTGCCCGTCAGCAGCTCCACAGTGCCGCGGAGGGAGGCAGGTCCTCGTACCGTGCTGCCCACATGGCACCGCCGCTGTCCCCACCGCGTCACCCTGGCCCTGCGCCAGCCTTGGGGGCTGCCCGGTGCCCCGCAGGATGGGGTGGCTGCAGCCCTGGGGCAGCACAGTCCCCACTCGCACCCCTGAGCCCCGCGACACGGACGGGGGGATTCACCGGCCCTGCCAACGCCGGTGAATTCGACACAGACCGACGGGGCACAGAGTTGCCGGTGCCTACGCGAGGCAGAGCCGCCCTTGGCCAACGCAACCGGGCTCCGAGCCCCAGCGGCGCGGTCAGGGGCGTCTCGGGGTCCCTGCCCATGAGGAGGTTCAGCGCCCCGGCGAGGGGGCGGGGGCGTGGGAGAGGCCCGTCCGGCTTTGTGGAGAAGCTGTACAGAGCGTTCCCGGCGCGGCGGGGGCCGAGCCAGCAGTGCCCGGGGCGGTGGCACAGGGAGCTGGCAGCCGAGCCGGCTGCCGCGGCCACTCTTGGAACGGCGGCCACGGGTCCCACGCACCGGACCGCGGCCAGGACGGGGCAGTGCTGCCTCACACCGTGACGGGCGGCTGGCCAATGCCGATGTGCACCGGGCGAGGGGAGAGGGACCCCTCCAGGGCTGATCGGCACCACGGCCAGGGCGGCACTCAGTGCTTCATACGCCACGGCCCGCGGTGTTAATGCTGAGGGATGGTTTAGCTCAAGGTGGGCGGGGAGGATGAGCTCCGAGCCGCACGGCAGTGGGACGGGATGAATTGCAGGACATTAAAATTGGGAATGGAGTTTTCTGTCGTGACAAGCTTGGCCCGGTTACACACTGGCCTGGTCACTCCCAACACGTGGTGCTGAAGGGGCTTTGGGAGGGACGGGAGGTCTCAGGGAGCAGGACGAGCCAATGGAGAGGGTCCATGGACAAAGGACACTATGCTGGGTTGGGAGTTGCGTGCTCATCCCACGGCACTCAAGAGCAGACAGCCCAGATCTCGGGGCGTCCCTGTCCCCTTTGCCCCTTTGCCAGCCAAGGTGTGAGAATCCCACCACCCCAGGCACATGGGGGAGGGTCCCCGTGCCAGGGGCACAGAGCTGAGGGGGTGTCGGAAAGGGTGCGTAGGGGGTGGGATCTCCTCTGTTGTGTACATGCAAGTCCCATGGTGGGGCTCAGGAGTGGGGGGGTCTCTCACCAGGGACCAGAGCTGAACCCCACCTGTGTCAGGTGGTGATGTGGGGTTGGGCCACGTGGCTTAGCCCTGGGCCAGAAGAGGGCTCTCGATGGCCTCATGAGCTTTGGGAGAAGTGATTGGCCGGGGAGGGGGGAAGAGGGGAGGGTCAGGAAAGTGTGGGGAGTAGGGAATGTCTGGGGGAGCAGAAAAGGTCTGGGGGACACAGGAAATATCTGGAGTGGCAGTGAAATGAGGTGTGGCCCTGGGCAGCCCATGACACCCCAGGGAATGTCATGGCTGCCCTGGGACCCCTCCTGAGCTTGTGACCTCCCCAGTCCCCCTGGCCCTGCTGCGCCCAACGGCCACGTCCTGCTGCCGGCGGGGACAGATGTGGTTAATTGCAGATGGACAATGCAATTAACGTCCTCCCAGCCACCGCCATCTGTCCTGGCCAGCTCGGCCTCCCCACTCAGCGCTGCTGCCAGGGTGGACATGCTCAGCTGCTCCTGGCACAGTGAGACCTCACCAGCCCCTGGACATCACAGGGGTCCTGCAAGGGCCTGGACAGCTCCAACACTTCCACTGTGGTGCCCAGTGCTCCTGCCACTGCCACAGGATGAGCCTCCTGCTCAGGGAGCCACAGCCCAGGCAGAGGGTGGCACCTGGCTCACCAGAATGGACAGATCCCTTGAGCTGCCCACACCTTTGCTGGCAGCTGCACTTACATTTCCCAATTTGCCGAGGCTTTCCCTTCCAAGCACTGCTGCCCTGTCAGTGGCTGCTGGGCCAGCACACCCTGATCCCCTCCAGCTCCTCATCCTCACAGCAAACTGCTGCCATCTGCCCACAACAGCCCCTCGCTGCCCGAAAAGGGAGAGCCTACGGCACAGCCTGTACTGGGCAGAGGCCATAGGACCGGTAGGCACAGCCCTGGACCAGCAGTGGTAACGGCACACACAGGCACAGGGAAGAGTGCTGTGGGGGGCAGTGTCCCTGCTGTGCCTAGAGCCCCACTGACGGGACCAGAAGGGACGGGTCTGTCCCCATGGGAGAGATGCAGCCTTGGAATCCCCTACAGCCCCCACAGTCCCAGTAGTGCCCACTCCCCCAAACCAGGGATCTGGCCAGGGGTTGCAACCACACTCACCTCCTGGCAGTGCCGGCTGTGCCACCAGCCTGGGACAGTCCTGGGGACACCCCTGTGGCCCTGCTCGGTGCCTGGCAGCACCGTGGGGACACCAAGGCCCAGCCCATGAGTGAAGCACTGTTGCCAGGAGCTGGTCATACCCACTGTGCCCCAGCACATTCCACCATGACCCAGAGCAGCACCAGCAGCCCATGGCACGAAGCCACAGGAGGCAGTGGGAGCCCCCAGCCCACAGCCACGGTGGGGAGGGGCAAACAGACCACGCAGAGCTGCTGGCTGGTTTTAGAGGATTCTCCTTTACTGCCCTTACTGCAGGGGAGTCCTGAGTCCACACTGCTGCTTTTACAGACACTTTGTGGTATGTACAGGTCAGGATTTTAGTGTTTTGCCCCCAAAACACTTGTTTGGGTAATCGATGGGCCCCCAATGCCCTGATGAGTGATGGTCGGGGCATGGGGGGCCCCAGGGAGTGGGGAGCACCCCAGAGCCGCGTGCAGCGGCACCTCATGCAAAGCCAAACGGGATAATGAGAGCAATAATGACACTGGAGGCGGAGGGTAACATGACTGGATTTACAGGTGGTAGATGAGAGCAGGGGGGAAGAAGGAGATGCCATGGAGATCCGCGGTGAGCCCAGCACCGCACCGGGAGTCTGTCCCTGGGGAGGAGGGGGTGCGCAGGGTGAGGAAGGATTGGTGACCCCGTGGGTGCCTCTTGGGCCACTGGCTGCCCAGGCACTGCAGCCCTAGTCTCTGCCCAGGGACTCTGGCAAGTGCAAAGGGCGAGGGAGCACATCCCCGTGTCCTCAGGCGCGGTCCAACCGGCCCCGGGGCAGGGGACGGGTTCCATGGCGGCGATGAGGGGAGGTGAGATGAACATCCAGCCACACTACAACAAAGCGAACAGAAAAGATGGGATGAGACAGGCAGAACGATCCACGAGATGAAGCCACTGACCCGGCTGGCAGTGCCACGCGCCCGCCGTGGGACCAGGACAGAGCAGGGAGCTCAGCGTTACCTGTGCCGGTGAGCATGGCCGAGCAGCTGCAGCCTCCTGGGCTCCCCTCAAGCCCATCCATAACCTGCTGACATTGGAGACCCAGCTCAGGAGCTCACCCAGGGGCACCGGGACATCTTTGGTGGGACTGGAAAAAGACGTCTGCCAGAGAGAGAGTGTGTTACTGCAGGTGCAGGGAGAGCTGAGGACAGGGGGCTGGAATTATTGCAAGGAAGGAAAAGGAGGCCGCTTTTACAGAAATTTGGCATTTTTTAACAAGAGCATGTTCCGGGGCTGCTGCAGCATCCCACGGTCCACCCCATGCTCCAGAGGTCCTAGGGCCCCCGCACCTCTCACTAGGGTCAGGAAAGTCCCCGTGGCCACGGAGGCTCTGGTCACAGGAGCCACACAGAACCAGACTGGGGTGTGAGTTCTGGTGGACACCTGCCAAGGGGCCGTGGAGCCACATCAGTGTGAGGAAATCAACCTCGAGCGGAAGCACTTCCCAGATACACGGAGAGACAGACAGACAGACTGGCCGGCCACGGCGGGAGCGTCCCGGAGGGCGGGTGAGCGGGTGGGCTGGCGGAGGCAGGCACGCAGCGAAGCCCCTCGGCGGGCGAAGCAGCGGAGCGGAGGCAGGTCCCCCCGTGTGGCGCAGAAGCACCGGGCAGCACCAGCGCGGCACTTACGGTCGGGGAACCAGCTCCGCGGTGCGGTGGTGGGGACGTGCCGGGAGACCAAGGCAGGGAGATGGGGCAGCTGGGGGGCTGGGTGCAGAGCCCCGTCCTCGCCACGCTGAGGGTGGGTGTAAGGGGTCCAGGCAGCAGCTCCAGGGCTGGCGTGGTGTGTCTAGCTGTCTGGTGCCAGGGAGCCCGCGATGTCCTCCTCCAGCACGCCAGCTGCAGTGTGGTGCACCATGGAGCCAGGGTCATCTCCTCCTTTGGGGTGTGGGGGTTGAAGCCGGCAGGTTAATTACAAAAGAGTGCTAAGTGGTTAGATCCAAACAGGGAACTGTTTTCCTGGTGTCCGGCTTGACCGCACCGTGTGCGAGCGGCAGTGGAGTCTGCGCAGCCGGGGGCTGGAACGGCATCCGGCTCCTGGGGCACAGGACAGGGGGGGTAGTGTGTGTTTTCTCTCGTCTCTTAATATACAAACACTGTCAGCACATTCGCATATATTAATTTATTAGTCTTGTCTTTTTGGTTAAACTCGAGGCACTGCTTTGGGAGAAGGGTGGAGGTTCAAAATTAAAAAAAATACTAGTGATTAGCCAGCAGCGTTACCACATGCGGAGCGGGTGAGGCAGCGCCTCGGGAGGCTGGCAGGTCTCAGGCCATGTGGAGTGGAGGCCCACACACCCTGGGCTGCTCCCTGCTCACCTCCCACCCACAGCTCCCAGATGCAGCCAGGGTGAGGGCAAGGGCTAGAGCAGCTGCCTCTACAGCGCCCTGGGGACCCACGGCATATCTGCGCCCAAAGCTCGAGGAGGAGTAGGATGAGGAAGAGAAGGTCATGGAGAAGCCGGAGCTGGTGGCATCAAAGCTGCCGCGCCGGGAGCCTGAGCGGGAGCCAGTGCGGGAGCCTGAACGGGATCCAGAGGTGGAGCCGGCACTGCTAACATTGTAGGGGCTGTAGTAGCCCTTGCTGGACTGGGAGGAGGCCTCCAGCAGCCGCAGGCCGGTCCCATCCTCAATCATGCTCCGGTCCATGGCGTCCTTGTAGGAGATCTTGAGCTTGGTCTTGGGGCAGGTGAGGTACTTGGAGTAGGTGTTGACATCCCGCAGCTTCTGGGTGGTGCGTGCGTCAATGGTGCCCTTCTGCAGTGCCTCATCCAGGGAGACGCGGCCCACAGTGTCGGGCTCAATCAGGCCCCCCGTCAGGTACTGCACCTCCAGGAACCGCTGCCCAGCCTCGTAGTACAGCCAGCCCTTCTTCAGCGCCTGTGCTGCCGACATCTTTGTCTTAGTCCGCGGGTCCTCGAAGCCGTAGAAGGCCTTCTGTGCCAGGTTGATGCGGTCCACCATGATTTTGTCGACCAGGCCCTTGTTGACTGCATCAGCGACGGAGCACTTGTCACCAGTGTTGGGGTCGATGATGCCCCCAGTGCAGGCCTGGGCTTCCAGCAGCCTTTGCCCCGTGATGTTGTCCACCAGGTTGCGGCGCATCGCCTCTGTGATGGACACCTTCTCGAGAGTGTCTGTGTCCAGGATGCCTGCCACTGGACCAGTCTCCTCAGTCGGGTCGGTCCACATGGAGATCTGGGTCCGTGTCAGGGCTGGGCTGACAGTATAGGAGGAGGAGGATCCCACTGAGGATGATCGTGACCGGAAGCCACCCATGTTGCCGGAGAGCATGTCAGCAAACTCGGTGATGGAGAGAGTGCCTGAGCGGTACTGGTCCAGGGCCGACTGGTCAATCAGGCCCTTGCTGATGGCGTCGTCAATGTCGTACTGGCGCCCCGAGCGCCTGTCGATTATCATTGACTTCACCACACCGTCGGAGGAGGAGGTGGTGATCTCTTCCCATTCACACTCCTGCTCTGACAGCTCCAGGTAGGTCTGGTGGTCGATGAGGCCCTTGCGATAGGCTTCGTAGACAGACATCTCCTTGCCTGTCTCCGGGTCAACGATCACCACCCGGCGCTTGCGGACAGAGGACTTGGAAGAAGTCTTCCTTTCCCGCTTCTTCTCCTTCAGGGGCAGGAGGCAGAGGCCGGTCTCTGGGTCCGTGATGCATCGCTCCATGAGCTGCAGGTAGGTGAGGTTCTCCTCCGTGTTGGGGTCAAAGAAACCCTTGGTGTCATCACTGGGGTCCAGCAGGATCTCATTCATCTCCTCATCAAAGAGGCCCCTCTTGTAGGCCACCTCCACGGGCAGGCGGTGGCTCTCCTCAGGGTCGATGATGCCTCCTGTGGCGATCTGCGCCTCCAGCAAGCGGATCCCGTGGTCCTTCAGGATCAGACCCTTCTTCATGGCCTGGAAGAGGGAGATAAGCTTTCCAGTGTAGGGGTCCCGGTAGCCGGTGACAGCCCTCTCGGCAGAGAGCAGCTTGTCCTTGAACTCGGGGCCCACGATGCCCATCCGCACGGCTTCCTCCACTGTCAGCTTGAGGCCCTTGATGGGGTCAATCACATAGCCTGTGGCTGCCTGTGCCTCGAGGAGCTCGAAGGCAGTGCCGGGCCGGATGATCCCCTTCTTCATGGCCTGGTAGACAGACAGACGCTCCTTTGTGGAGTCCACAAAGACGCCAGCGATGCAGCTGGTGCCCTCCAGGAACTTCTTGAGGTTCTTGGAGACCTCCTCAACAGAGGTGAGGCCCTCTTGGAGGCGCTGGGCTGTGGCTTCATCCATCACCTGCGAACGGACGAGCTCCTCCACGGTGATCTGCTTCCGCAGCCCCCGGAAGGTGAGTTTCCGCGTGTCGCAGAGCGGGAGCAGGAGGAGCCTGGAATTCTCATCCTTCCGGCAGCGCTTCAGCAGCTGTGTGTAGCTGAGCTTCTCGTCCGTGGAGGGGTCCACGTAGCTGCGCACCTCACTGGGCTCCGAAAGCATGTCGTATGTCTCCTTGTTGATGAAGCCCCGCTGGTAGGCCACCTCCAGGGGCAGGTGGAAGCCCAGGTGTGGGTCGATGACACCGCCAGTGGCGATCTGGGCATCCAGGAGCTTGAGGGCCTCTTCGCTGGGAATGAGATCCTTCTTCATGGCCTGGAAGAGGGATATCTTCTGTTCGCTGTAGGGATCTCTGTAGCCAGTCACAGCTCTCTCTGCAGACAGGAGCCGGTCATGGATCTCAGGCCCCACCACGCCCTTCCTGACTGCCTCATCGACTGTCAGCATCTCGTTCTTCGTGGGGTCGATCATGAAGCCAGTGGCTGCCTGGGCCTCCAGGAGGGAGCGGGACACTTCAGAGTTGATCAGCCCTTTCTTCAGCGCCTGGTAGATGCTGAGTGTCTGCTTGGAGGAGGGGATGTAGATGCCAGCCACACAGCCTGACCCATAGAGGTACTTCCAGACAGTCTCCACCTCCAGGAGCTCCCGGAAGGTTTTGGAGCCCTGCTTCAGCAGGTTGTAGATATCCTGAGAGATGATCTTGGCCTCGTAGAGGTCCTCGGCCGTAATGCGGCGCCGGACATAGTCATAAGACATGAGGTTCTGCTGCCGGATGATCTCAGTCTTCTCGATTATCTCGATGATGATGATGATCATGCGCTCCTTGGACACACGGCCTGACTGGAACTCCTCCATGAGCTGCTTCCGCTGCTCCTCGGGCAGCAGGTCCGAGTGCATGATCTCCCACAGCGACATGGAGGAGCCTGCCCGGCTGCCCACAGGGATGTCCACCTGCGTCTCCTCAAACACCTTCCGTGTCTCTGCCTCTGTGTAAACCTGGGTGGTCTCCACCACTTTCGGCTTCTCAGGCTCCCGCAGAGGCAGCAGGTACAGGCCCGTCTCGGGATCCTCGATGCACCTCTCTTTCAGCTGCAGATAGGTGAGGTTCTCCTGAGTGTTGGGGTCAAAGAAACCCTTGGTGTCATCAGTGGGGTCGGAGAGGGTCTGGTTCATCTCCTCATCGAAGTAGCCACGCTGGTAGGCCACCTCCGCAGGCAGGCGGTGGCTGTGCACGGGGTCGATGATGCCGCCGGTGGCGATCTGGGCCTCGAGCAGGCGGATGCCGTGATCCCTGACAATGAGTCCTTTCTTCATGGCCTGGAAGAGGGAGATGGTGTCGCCCGAGTAGGGGTCCTTGTAGCCGGTGACAGCCTTCTCAGCTGATAGCAGCTTCTCGTGCAGCTCAGGCCCGACAACACCAGCCTTCACCGCCTCGTTGACGTACAGTTTTCGGTTCTTCACGGGGTCAATCAAGAACCCAGTGGCTGCCTGGGCCTCCAGGAGAACCACAGCAGTGCTGGGCATCAGCAGGTTCCTCTTCATGGCCTCATAGATGTTCAGCTTCTCCTTGGTGGCCTCCACATAGACACCGGCAATGCAGTCGCTGCCGTGCAGGAACCTTCTCACTGCACCTGTCTCAGAGAGATCCTTCACCGTCTTCTTGCCTTCCTTCAGCTGCTCATACTGGGTTTTGCTGATGATGCGGGACTCCAGCAGCTCACTGGCCGGCACTGGCGCCCGCAGACCACTGAACGTCAGCTTCTCCTGCTTTTTGGTCTCCACCTCCTCAATGATGGTGATCACGATCTTGATGATCTTCTCGATGGTCACCTTGCCAGTTTTGTACTGTCGGAGGAGCTCCCGCCTGTGCTCCTCTGTGAAGTACTCAGAGTGGATCAGATCCCAGATAGTCATTGTCCGGCCCTTCATGCTACCCACTGGGACCTCTATGGTGGTCTTGTCGAAGCACTCCTTGGCCTGGCTTTCTGTGTAGACCTCCTCCTGCTGCGACTGGATCGCCTTGTCGGACAAGGGCAGCAGGCACAGGCCAGTCTGCTTATCACGGTGGCAGCTCTTCTGCAGCTGGGCGTAGGTGAGGTGTTCCTGGGTGTTGGGGCAGTAGAAAGCCTTGGTGTCATCTCGGAGCTCAGTCAGAGCCTCGTTTATCTCCGGGTCGAAGTAGCCGCGCTTGTAGGCGACTTCAAGTGGGAGCCGGTGGCTGTTGACGGGGTCGATGATGCCACCAGTGGTGAGCTGGACGTCCAGCAGTCGGAGCCCAGTGTCACTGGGGATGAGACCCTTCTTGAGTGCTTGGTAGAGGGAAACCGTCTGGCCTGTGTAGGGATCCTTGTAGCCAGTCACCGCCTTCTCCGCTGACAGCAGCTTCTCATGGAACTCTGGCCCCACCACCTCAGCCTTCACTGCCTCATCCACAGAGAAGAGCTTGTTCCCCACAGGGTCAATGATGTAGCCTGTGGCAGCTTGTGCCTCCAGCAGGGAGAGGGCAACTTCTGGCTTCAGCAGGTTTCTCTTCAGGGCCTCATAGAAGGTGAGCTTTTGGCCCATCGACTCCACCAGGACACCAGCGATGGCATCTGTGCCCTTCAGGTACTGCTGCACAGACTCCATCTCCGCCACGTCTTTCACAGATTTCTTGCCCTGGTGCAGCTGGTTGTAGAGGTCCTTGTTGATGATCTTGCTTTCCAGCAGCTCGGCAGCGGGCACGGGTGCCCGCAGACCCTCGAAGCACATCTGGCTCTTTTTCTCGCTTTCCTCCACAACCGTGATAATGATCTTGATGATCTTCTCCACTGTGATCTTGCCAGTCCTGTACTGCTGGATTAGGTCCCGCCTTTGGTCCTCAGTGAAGTATTCAGAGTTAATGAGCTCCCAGATGGTCATCGTCTTCCCTTGGAACTTGCCAAATGGTGCTGTCACTGTGGCCTTCTTGAAGACGTCCTTGGCTTCCTTGTCAGTGTAGACCAGCCCCCTCGCTTTGTCTGCCTGGTCAGTGAGTGGCAGAAGGCACAGTCCTGTGTCCGGATCAGTCACGCATCTCTCCATGAGCTGCAGGTAGGTGAGATTCTCCTGAGTGTTGGGATCAAAGAAACCCTTGGTGTCATCAGTGGGGTCGGACAGGACCTGGTTCATCTCCTCATCAAAGTAGCCACGTTTGTAGGCCACTTCTACAGGCAGGCGGTGGCTATGCACGGGGTCAATGATGCCACCAGTGGCAATCTGGGCCTCAAGAAGGCGGATGCCATGATCCCTGACGATGAGATCCTTCGTCATGGCCTGGAAGAGGGAGATTTTGTCCCCTGTGTACGGATCCTTGTAGCCAGTGACAGCCCGCTCAGCTGACAGCATCTTGTTGTGCAGCTCTGGCCCGATCACACCCTCTCGCACCGCCTCATTCACTGAGAGCCTCATGTTCCGCACGGGATCAATGATGAAGCCAGAGGCAGCCTGAGCCTCCAGGAGCACCAGTGCTGTGCCTGGGCTGAGCAGCTTCTTCTTCATGGCTTCGTAGATGCTCATCTTCTGGTTGGTGGGTTTGATCAGCAAACCAGCAATGCTGCTCTTGCCCTGCAGGTACTTCTTGATGTCCTCCCTCTGTGAGAGCTCACCCACACTCACAACTCCCTTTGACAACTTGTCCAAGTTCTCTCTGCTCAGAATGCCAGCGTCAGCCAGCTTCTCTGCCGACACCTTCTGCCGGATGCCGTCAAAGGCAAACTCTGGCTCCCCATTCTGCGCTAAGCCGTCCATCACGTCCCGGCCATTGGGCACAGCCTTGATGTCCAGCAGCTGTGTCATTGTAACCGTGGCCTCCCCGGGCAGGTCATCCGTCTGGATCATGATCTCCCGTCTCTGGGCCAGGGCGGCCTTGTACTCCTCCTGCATTTGCTCAAGCCTCTCCCTCAGCTTCTTGTTCTCCTCTTCCAGAAGTTTCTCCTGCTGCTGCCGCTGCCTCTCCAGGTGCTGCAGTTCCTCCTGCTTGTGCCGGACATTTTCCTCAGCTTCTTTTTGATGTTTCTTGGCTTCATCCAACATGGCTTTCAACTGCTGCTTCTCCTGCTCCATCTCCTGCTGCTGCCTCTCCTGCTCTGCCTTCAGGTTCTGGGCTTTGTTCACCTCATCCTTGAAGAGCTTCTCCAGCTTTGATTTCTCCTCCTCAATGAACTTCTCCTTCTGCAGCAAGGCATCCTTCTCCGTCAGGAAGCTCTGCTGAAGGAGCTGTGTCTCCTGACGGAGCTGAGCCTGCTGGGCCACCTGCATCTGGGGTGGGAGAGAGGACAGTGTGGTCAGACACCCAGAAGGGCAGTGGGGAGGACTGAGGGTGGGAGGATGGGGCATGGGCAGTAGGGGTGGCACTGGGGAACATAGAGTCACCCACACACTCCGCTACACCGGGTAAGAGTTAAAAGGGCAGAGCTGGGGTTAGGGAACCACACACACAGCACAGGGCAGGACAAACGGGGAGGACACGAGGAATCCTTCAGCACTGAGGCTGAGAACTGGGCACAGAGAGGAACACGGTAGGACATGCCACGAGGCTGAAGAGCCAGCCTGGGTGGTGGGGATCCCCCCTCCACAGCAGGAGATGGACTGGGACTCCCACTCCAATACTGCCTGTGGGGTTTGCTTCAGTGCCCTCTGATTGAAGGGGGCATCCTTGACCCGCACAGGGGCTCCTGCCCCACCATCCCCAGTGACGGTCCCTGGGGACCTGGCCAGGGATGGTGTGGTGTGGCTGGGGAGAGGGATGGCCTCCCTGTGTACTACCACTGCTAAGGGGGACCCACAGCCCAGTACCTCCTCTGCCTTCTGCTGCAGTAGTGCTGCCTCCTGCTTCAGCTTCTCCTTCTCTTTCTCCAGGTCAGCAATGGCCTTCCGCAGCTTCTCTGCATCCTCATCACTCTGGTGCCTCTGGATCTCCAGGGTCTGCACCAGTGTCATCTTCTCCCGCGTGGCCAGCTCAGTCTCATGCAGCCTCTCACTGATCTCCTCTGCCTGCTTCTTGAACCTCTTGGCTTCCTCCTCAGCCTTGGCCTGGGCCATGCTCATCTCCGCCACTTGCACCTTGAGGCGCTCAGCCTCG
The DNA here is from genome assembly GCA_013396775.1 of Cephalopterus ornatus. Lineage (NCBI taxonomy): Eukaryota > Metazoa > Chordata > Aves > Passeriformes > Cotingidae > Cephalopterus > Cephalopterus ornatus. The sequence continues at coordinate 54,991 of VZRE01002946.1, forward strand.
GCCGTGATGTCCAGCTGCCGCCGGCGCTCAGCCTCCAGTGTCTTCTGGAAGCCCTCGGTCTCCTCAGCCAGGCGTTGTTGCATCTGCTCTTTGTCCTCCTGTAGCCGTTTGGCGTGTTCCTGTGCCAGGTCCTTCTGTTTCTGTAGCACCTCAGCCTCAGCCCGCAGCCGTGTGGCCTCCTGCACTGCCTGCATCTTCTCCTTCAGCATCTTCTCCGCCAGCGCCCGCTGCTGTGCCAGGTCATCCTCAGCCAGCTGCCGCATGCGGGCGGCCTCCTGCGCCTCCACACTCAGCCGGGCCACCTCCTCCGCCACCTGCTTCATCTTCTCAGCCTCCTCCGCCAGGAACTTCTGCGTGTTGTCCTTGTCCTTGAGGATCAGCGCCTTGTTCTCCTCCTCGATCCGGCTCTTCAGCTTGGCCAGCTCCTCCATCTGCACCCGGACCTTGAAGAGCTCCTCCTCCACCTGGGCCTTTTGCCGGACAGCATCTGTCACCTCCTCCTTCAGCCGCTGCAGCTCCTCGTCCAGGATGCCCTTCTGATGGTCTGTCTCATCCAGCTGCAGCTTCACCTTGGTCAGCTCCTGCTCCACCTGTGCCTTCTGCCGCAGCGTCTGCTCAGCAAACTTCTTGTGTTTCTCCATCTCGGCGTCGGCCAGCTGCTTCTGCCGCAGGGCTGCCTGCTCCGCCTGTGCCCGCTTCGCCGCTTCCAGCTCAGCCTCCTTCCGCAGCTTCTCCGCGTCTGCCTGTGCCTGCGCCTTGGCCTGTGCCTCCTCCTCTGCCTGCTGCTTCAGCCGCTCGGCCTCCTCCACACGCTGCCGGGACAGGTTGGCATCCTGCTCGGCCTTGCCGCGGGCAAACTCAGCCTCCTCGGCTGCCCGCCGGGCCCGTTCAGCCTCCTCACGCAGCCGGTCCAGGAGGCTCTGCTCCTGCTGCCGCGTCTGAAGCAGCTCCTGCTCCTTCTGCTGCACGGCAGCCAGGTGAGCCTTCTCCTCCGCTGCAATCCGCTTCTGCGCCGCCTCCCGTGCCAGCTGGATCTGCCGCTCCGATTCCTTCTCAGCCAGCTCCTTCTGCCGCCGTGCCTCTTCCACCATGGCCCGCAGCCGCTCCACCTCCTCCAGGGCCAATCGCCGCTGCCGCCCAGCCTCCTCCTCAGCCGCCAGGATGGCCTGAACCTTCTCCTCGGCCTCACGCCGCCGGCCCTCCTCCTCCAGCGCCAGTGCCCGCTGCCTCTCAGCCTCCCGCTCCGCCTGCTCCCGGCTGCGTTGCACCTCCTCCGCCTCCCCACGGATGCGGTTTAGCTCCCGCTCCAGTTCACTCTTTCCAGCCGAAGCCCTCTCAAAGCTGGCTTTGAGGGTGCGGATCTCCTCCTCCACCTGCCGCCGCTGCCGCAGTGTGTCCTCCACCAGCCCCTTCTGCCGCTCCAGCTCGCTCTCAGAGGAGCGCTTCAGCAAGGCGATCTTCTCCTCAATGTCCTGCTTGTGCTGAGCTGCCTGCTCCTCCAGCAGCTTGCGCTGGTAGGCCTCATCCTCCGCCAGCCGCCGCAGACGCTCATTCTCTGCCTCCTTCTCCTTTAGCGCGATCTCTGCCTCTGCCTTCAGCCGCGAGGCCTCGTTGATGGCCGCCAGCTTCTCCTTCAGAATGCGCTCGGCCTCAGCCCGCTGCCGACCGGCCTCTTCCTCTGCCAGCTGTCGCTGCCGCTTGGCTTCCTCAGAGAGGGCACGCAGGCGGGCAGCCTCCTCGGCCAGCTCCCGCAGCTTGCTGGCCTCGGCCTCCAGCCGCTGCTTCGACTTCTCGCTGCTGGAGCGCGACTCCTCCTCTGTCTTGGCCTTACTCTCCAGCAGGACCTCCATCTCGGCCCGCAGCTTGGCCAGCTCCTCCTCCAGCTCCTTCCTCCTCTGGATGGCCTCGTTCACCTCACTCTTCAGCCGTGAGAGCTCTTCCTCCAGGAGCAGGCGCTGCTCTTCCCCGTTCTCCATCTCCGCCTTCAGTCGGATCAGCTCCTGCTCTGCCGCCAGTTTCTGCTGGGCTGTGCCCTCTGCCAGCTCCCGCTGCTTCTCCAGTTCTTCCTCTGCCAGCTCCTTCTGCCGCAGGGCCGCCTCCTCTGCCTTGGCGCGCTTGCGGGCCTCGCGCTCCGCGTCCTCCTTCTGCTTCTCAGCCTCCTCCTGGGCCAGTGACTTCTTGTGGGCCACCTCCTCGGCCTGCAGCCGCAGGCGCAGTGCCTCATTGGCCTTCTGCCGCCAATGCTCCAGCTCCTTCTCGGCCTCCTCCCGTGAGCGCTCAGCCTCCAGCTGCTGCCTCTTCAGCCGCTCAGCCTCCTCCTGCAGCTGGGCCACCGCATCGTGCTCCTGCTGCAGCGACAGCTCCAGCTGCGCCGTCTTCTCAGCGAAGGAGAGCCGCTTGCTCTGCAGCTCAGCCTCAGCGCTGCGCTGGGCCACCTCCTGGGCCACCTGGATCTGCCGCTCCTTCTCGGCCTCCGCCTGCCGCATGCGCCGCTCAGCCTCCTCCGCCTGCAGCCGCAGCTGCTCCAGGTCCGCCACCGCCTTCTGCTTCTCCCGCGCCGCCTCGCGCTCGGCCTGCACTTTGCGCTTCAGCTCCTCCTCTGCCTCCCGCTTCTTCTGACTCTCCTCCTTCACCTGCCGGCGCAGGCGCTCGGCCTCCTCCTGCGCCTGTCGCTTCTGCCGCTCGGCCTCCTCAGCACGTGCCCGCAGCTCCTGCAGCTCCGTCTCAGCACCCTCCCGCTGCTTCTCGGTGCTCTCCAGCTGCAGGCGGATGAGGCGGATCTCCTCCTCGACCTTCTTGCGGTTGTACTCAGCCTCCTCAATCAGCTTCACTTTAGACTTGATCTGGTGGTCTGAGTTCTGCCGCAGCTGCATCAGCTCCTGCTGGATGTTCTGCTTCTGCTGCTCGGCATCCACGGCCACCACCTCCCGCCGGGTGACCTCTTCCTGCATGCGGAGCTGCAGCTCCCGCGCCTCTGCCTCCGCCTGCGCCTTGGCTTTGGCGTGGGCCTCAGCCAGCTGCCGCTGCTTCTCCAGCTGCGCCTCCACCTCCGCCAGCCGCTTCCTCTCCTCCTCCTTCAGTTTCTCGGTGGCTTTCTGGAGGGGAAAGAGGGTGCAGGGAACAGAGAGGGGAGAGAGAGACAAATCACAAGGGATGCGATCGCGCCGTGGCATCGACGCCGGCCAAGCCACGCACTGCTGAGCCAGCGGAGGGCTGGAGGATGCGCGTGGGAGGACTTCGGCCCCTGGGCCACCCCACAAGGCGATGGCAGTGACACCAGCTTCCAGAAGACATATGGCAGGACAGGGGACACACAAAGGCACAGGCAGACAGGCGACAGGAGCCAGACAGCAGCACGGGAAGCAGGCGGCCACGTACCAGAGAGAAGGGACAGAGCACGAGTGAAGCCCAAACGATGGAGACAGATGCGAGTAGTGTGCGCATCACCACCATGGCGTCCTGTGCGAGGCGGCTGGCACAGACAGCCCCCACCATGGGCAAAGAAGAGAGACGGCCCGAGCACCAAGAGCAGGACAGAGGGGAGCCGTGCAAGGGTGATGCCGACAGAGGTTTCCCAGCCAGGAAAGCCTCAGTGATGGAGAGAGCAATCCAACTGGTTCGAACCCCTCCCTGCCCCTTCCAGGTGCGAGCGCAGTGCTCACACCACATGCACCATAAGAGAGGCAGTCGCACACTCCACAGGAGCCAGGCACAGGCAGCACACATGCAAGGGAGCCAGACCCCTGCGCCAGACCCCTGATCTCAGGAGCAGTACAGAGGCTGAAGAGGGACAGAGGAGGACAGGGCGAGCTATGGAGAAGGCAGGGGGTGCCGCGGGGAGGGGGCATGCGCAGAGTGAGTACCTGGTGCAGGGCTGCCAGAGTCATCCTGGTTTTTTACCCTTCATTAGATCCCCACCAACACAAACATCCCCAAAGAAAAAGCACCGGCAAAGCGGCTCCGAGGGCAGAAACCAAGAGTTAGAGATGTTACCCCACGCCAGACCCTGCGGGCCAGCACCCAGCACAGCAGCATGCGCAGACGAGTGCTGACTGCACTACGTGTATCTGGGAAGAGCCTCCTACCACCAGTCACACCAGAGCCCCTGGTGCCCAGAGCCGGCTCGGCTCAGAGACCCTCCACACCCAAAGCCAGTGGCCTCACTCCCGGGAGCCCAGCAGGGAGCAGAGTTAGAGGCTGTGGGCCAATGTTAGTGATGGGGCCAGAGTCACAGCCATGGGCCAGTGCCAGTGATGGGATTGGGGCCAGGGCCATGGCTGTGGGCCAGCGTTAGTGATGGGACCAGAGTCACAGCCATAGGCCAGTATTACTGATAGGTCCAGGGCTGGAGTCACGGCCATGGGCTAGTGTTAGTGATCAGGGCTGGGGCCAGAGTCACAGCCCTGGGCTGGTGATAGTAATGGGTCCAGGGCCGGAGTCCTGGCCGTAGGCCAGTGTTAGCAATGGGCCTGGTGCCAAAGTTACGGCCATGGGCCAGCGTTAGTGATGGGCCAGAGCTGGAGTCACAGCCGGGGGCCAGTGTAAGTGATGGGTCCAGGGCCAGAGTCACAGCCATGGGCTGGCATTAGTGATGGGGCCAGAGCCCCCGTGAACCGCGCTCCCTGCGGTTACACAGCCGGCCATGCCACCCCATGCCACTCCCTACCTCCTCCTCCTCCAGCCGCCGCAGCGTCTCGGTGATGAACTTGATGTACTGGGTGGTGAGGGTGGTCAGCTCGCTGTACTGCGTCCGCAGGTCCACGTACTGCAGAGACAGAGGGTCAGAGGGAGGGAGGGGAGCAGACCCAGGGGCCCCCGCTCCCTCAGTGATGGTGGGGCCAGATGAAGGTGAGTCTGCACAGCAGCCCCCCAAGCCCACCCCTTCATGATCAGCCATACTTTGGGAACCATGGGGCATCCCAGGCCCACAGCAGTGTGATCCCACTCACCTCCTGGATGATGCTGTCAGATGCCGACTGCACTTTGGGCTTCTTAGCTGGCGATGCCACCGGTTCCACCTGTGCCTTGAAGCTCACTAGCTGCAGCTCATAGTCCTGCCAGGGAGAGGGTGCTCAGCACATCATAGCCCTGGTGAGACCCCCAGCCCTGGCACTGTTCCCCCCAGTCTCCCAGGGGATACTGTGCTGCCCCTCCAGCCTGCCACCAGCCCCGGCCCCCTGAGCAGCAGGCGCACCTTGATAGCATCGATGTACTGCTTGGCATAGCGCTGGCACTCCTCCACCTTCTCCTTGTGCTGCTCACACTCCTCCAGCAGTTTCTGGGGAGATGTGTGAGGGTGAGCCCAGGCATCCCATGGCCACCTGAGCACCCTGAGCCATGCCACAGCTGGGAATGGCCAGGAGTACCCCTCACCCTGCTGGGGATGGCCAAGAGCGCCCCTTGCCCTGACACAGCCAGGGACACCCCTTGTCCCACCATGGCCAAGCAAGAGCCCTCCCCACCCCATCACAGTGGGGACAGCTGAGAGCACCCCTGGCGTCATCAGGGCCGAGTATAGCCAGGTGCACTCCTTGCCCTGCCGGGTATGGCCAGGTACACACCCTGCCCCACCAGGGATACCTGGGGGCACCCCTCATCATACTGGGGATGACCAGGAACAGCCCTTGCCCTGCAACAGCCAGGGATGGCCGGGCACACCCCTCATCCTACCGCTGGCTCTACCTTCTCCTGCAGGAGCTGCTCACGCACGGCCTGGCTGTCGGTGATGGGCACGGTCTGGATGCCCTCCTGGCGCTGCCGGGCATCGCGGATCCACTGGCGGAGGGCATCGCAGCTCTGCCGGTAGTAGCGCAGCTGGCGGCCCAGCTGGTCTAGCTCACGCTGGCGCAGGTCAGCCTGGGCCAGCACAGCCTGCCAGCGCTCCAGCAGCTGCTGCACCCGCTCCCGGTACCGCTCCAGGTCCACATCCCGCTCGCTGTGGCTGCGGACCATCCGCTCATTGACGTCCTTGGCCTTGCCGAGGTCGGTCTCTAGGGTGCTGAAAAAGGGCTGGTGCCCCTCGGCCTGTGCCCGCAGCCGCTGTAGCAGAGGGGTAGGGGTCAGTGCCTGCCCCAGCTCCCCCAGCTCCCCCTGGCACTCCCCAGAAGCCCCTGGTACCTTCAGCTCAGCCTTGCTGGCCTCCAGCTCAGCCAGGTCAGCTGGCACCGCCTGCACGTCCTTCAGCTGCTCCTCATACTTGCGGAGCAGCTCCTCAGCCCCCTGCGTGCTCCGGATCACCAACCCAATGGTCTTCAGCCTGTGACAGCAGCAGGGATCAGCCGGGAGCAGAGTTGATCAGCCAGGGGCAGGGCAGGAGTGGAATGGCAGTGGGACAGGATGGGCCCAGCTGAGAGTGGGACAGCTCAGCCAGAGTGGCATCATGGAGACATGAGGGAAGGAAAAGGGAAATAAAAGGCAGAAGGAAGAAGGGAAGGGCAGAGGGCAAGGCAAAGCGAGGCAAGGAGATGGAAACAAGGAACAGAAACAAAGAGGGAAACGAAGAGGCAACAGGGAAGGGAAGGACATGCTGGCTTTCCCCAAGCCCCCTGAGCCCCACCAGCTGCCCAGGCTCATTTCCAGCCCAGGGCTCCAAGAAGCTGCACAGTGCCAGGGCTGGGATCACACTCACTTCTCCAGGTAGATGCTGGAGAGGCTGTACACCTGCTCCATCTTCCGCAGGGTGACCTCCAGCTCAGAGCGCAGGACAGGGGCTGAGCCTGCCTGCTCTGGCTGTGCCAGCACCTGCTCTGTCTTCTCACTGACTTTGGCCAGGTTCTTCTGGATGCCCTCCAGCTCCAGGTGGGTTTGCTGTAGGGAGGGAGTTCCTCAGTCCCTGCTGGCTGCGGGTCAGGGTGAACCCCCACCAAATGTGCCCCTGGTTCCCCTGGACCCGAGGAGGAGCCAAGCAGGGGAAGGGTCTGCAGCCCACCAGTGAAAGTGGGCAGGGGAGGTTTATATGGGATACTGGGAACAATTCCTTGTACAGCTCTAAGACAGGCTGCCCAGGGCAGCGGTAGAGTCCGCATCCCTGGGGCGATTTAACAGCTGTGTGGATGTGTCACGTGGGGATAGGGTTTAGTGGTGGACCTGGAAGTGCTGGGGGAGCATTTGAACTCTATGGACTCAGAGGCTTTTCCAACCCAAACCATTCTGAGATTCCATGACAGCCCCCAGCCCCATCCTGGAGCCAAGGTCCCTGTCTGTGCACGTCACACGTGTGTCACACGCCCGCACACACGTCACACACCTGCTGCTCGGCCTGGCGCTGCGCACATTCGCGCAGCGGGTCGGTGTCCAGGGGCAGGCGCAGACGGTGCACAGTACGGCTCTCGCAGCTCTCCAGCTGCAGCCGGATGTCCTTCAGCTGCGAGATGTAGCTCTTGCACAGCGACTCATCCTGCTCTCCTGGGGGGACACAGGGATGGCTCAGCACCGTGGGACATCACAGGGACACCCTGGAGAGCTGAGGTGGGGAGGGGGCGCATTGGGGACCGCTCAGCACCCTGGGGAAGAGTAGATGGCTCAGTGCCCCAGGGACACCCCAGAGACCCGTAGCAGGGAAGGGGGACAGGGAGACAGCTCAGCACCTGGGGACACCCTGGGGGCACTGCAGGGACCCGCAGCAGGGAGGGGACAGCCACCTTTCTCCTGGTTACGCAGCAGCAGCTCATATTTGTGGGTGCAGGTGTTGTAGTCACGCTCAACCTGCAGCCGATCATCGGGCTGGAAGCTCTGGGCGTCTTGGCTGTCCCGCAGAAACTCCTGGTAGTGGGTCTCCAGGCTGTGCAGGACCTGCCGCACTTCCTCTGCTGGCAGTGTGCGGAACTGGGGGGACATGGCCCTGTCAGCCCCTGCCAGGACCCCCATGCCACCCATGCCACCCTGGGACCCCTGGGGACTCACCGTGATGTGTGTCCAGGACTGGATCTGCTGGATGTCCCGGGTCAGGTACTGCCACGCGCGGAGGCTGCGCAGGTCCTGGTGCAGCTGCTGCCACAGCCCCAGAAGCTGCTGGTGGGTTGTCTCCAGCCTGAGGGGACACAGAGTTATAGCGGGGGGGACACGGGGGTGCCCGGGGAGGGGCACAGGGTCACTGTCCCCACCTGTGCACAGCATCCAGAGCCTCCTTGTTGGGGGGTGGCAGGAGAAAGCAGACAGAGGGCACAATGGCCTCGCTGCCGCCAGCACTCAGCACCCGCCACTGCTGCGGCTGTGCGTGGTTCAGCAGAGCACACGTGTCATTCTTGTGCACTGTCACCTGCAGGGCAGAGGATGAGGGCGGGGTACCCTGTGTCCCCCCACGTCCCCCCATATGCCCCTGTGTCCCCACCATATTCCCCTGTGTCCCCCCATAGAGTTGGAGTGGTGTTAGACTGGGGTGAGGGACCCCTGTGTCCCCCACCGTGTCCCCCTATGGGGCTGGGGCAAAGTTAGAGCAGGGTGGGGCTCCTCCATGTGCGTTCTATGTCCCCCCATATTCCCCATGTCTCCCCATATTCCTCCATGTCCCCCCATGGGGTGGGGGCCCCCAGTGTCCCACTCTCATGTCTGCCCCTATGTCCCCCCATGTGGGTAGGGCAGCACCAGATAGGGGGGTCCCGGTGGCCCCTCATATTCCCCAGTGTCCTCCCATGTGGCACCAGGGTGGTCTCAGACTGCGGTGGGTGGCCCCCAGTGTCCCCCCTACAGCCCCCAATGGGGCTGGGATGGCATCAGAAGGGGGTGGGGGGCCCCCTTTGTCCCACCCTGTGTCCCTTCATGGGACCAGGGCAGCATGAAAGCAGAGTGGTGGGCCCCCCATAGCTCCCTATGTCCCCCAGAGTGGTATCAGACCAGTGTGGGGATCATCCCGTGTTCTCCTGTGTCCCCCCACGGACCCCATGTCAGACTGGGGCGCTGGTCCCACCATACACCGCTACATTTTCCCACCTCCCCCCTGCACTACCCCAGTCCCTGTAACCTCCCCCACCTCCATTTGCTTGTAATCACAGACGGCCTGGATAGGGGGACGGCCCTGCAGCGGGGTTCCGGGGCTCCGCGGCTTCAGCTGCACGATGGTTCTGGCACGGCGGGCGAGACCCCCTAGCTGCGTCCCCAGCTCTGCCAGCTGCTCCTTCTGCTCCTGTGGGAGCAGGTTTGGGGCATCTCAGGATTTTGAAAATCCCATGGTTTGTGGAGGCATCAAAAATTGAGGGGGATACCAGGTGTTTTAGGGGAGCTCAGGAATACTGGGAGGTCCCAAAGGTTTTGGGAGCTCTCAGGATTTTGGAGGGGTCCCAGGGGTTTGGGGGTGGGGTCAGGAATATGAGGGGGGTCATCCTGGCCTGTTACAGTGGGAGCATGTGTTCAGGGGCACCCCAGCACCCTGCAGCTGGACACCTCTGGGGCTGCAGTGGGACTCATATTTTGGGGGTCTCTCTGGGAGCTGCAGTGGGACTGGGGTCACCCCTGGGGCTGCCATAGGGCTCACACACTGTGGGAGGGTCACCTCTGGTGG
>VZRE01002948.1:0-134135 GCA_013396775.1 Cephalopterus ornatus
ATGGAAGCGTTCTAAGAGTCGTAAGTGGACATAAGTTAGTAATTCTGTGAAATTTGTCTATATATGCATCAGTTGTAGGTTTTCATGTACAGGTACAGATTTTTCATGTATACATAGGTAAAGATCCTTTGCTTTTATAAAATTTCTTAGACTTCTGATTCACTCACTTATGTTTGTAAAAGCACATTAGAGCTCCGCAGGTGTAAGGACCTGTAGTTCCAGCGTTGTTGGATTCTTTTAACAAAATCCCAGAGGGTTTTTTCACAAAGGGGAAAAAGTTTAAAGCAGTAATCAAGTTCTCAAGGCCCAATCTGATGAGCCTTACAGAACCCAGAAGGGAAATTGAGAAAAGACAAATATAAAACTAGGACAGTCTAACAAAAAAACCCCAATATAATAAACACAGAGCAAAGAATCCTCTCACTGCAATTTTCCCAGGGCTGCTTTAAGGTCCTTCCCAGAGTCTTCACTTTTGTTGCCTTTAGCTGTGTCTGAGGCACAGAGTCTTTACAGAATTTTGTTACCCAGCACACCACCACTTCACATTTAGTACTTTCCTCATCCCCTTTTTCCTGTTGCCAGATAAACTCTAGATCACCACTGATGTTAGGAACAAATTAAAGCAATTTATTTTCTGAGACCTGCATACCACTGAAGAGATTACCAAATATTTATGAATGTACCTACTCTACTATAAATCCTGAAATGAAGAATATAGTTAAGGAAATGATTACTTAGGATGCACGTTCAGCACACTAGTCTTATGAGTATAAAGTACAGCACTCAGAACTGTGTCTGTCTTCTAATTTACACTCACTACCATAGTCAGCCTGTAGGGGTAATGAGACAGCACTACATTTGTTCCTGACATTTTACTTCTGCCAGCACACTGCAAGTAAACAACGGACCACCAAAGTAGCTCCTTTTCATATATACAACTGCAGGGGACCTCAGAACTTCTTTGTTTATCTACGAAGCTTAGAAATGAATCCTGCTTGTTAAGTCATGTTCTTGTCAGCTCTTGTTGACATAAAAGAATTTATTGCTGAGGGGCCAGGTGTGATAACAAACACCTGGGAACTTGATGATCCTCACAATTATAGGCTAAGAAAATGCAGCTCATTGTATGGCCTATCATCAGAGGAAATACCTTCTGCTAGACAAACTGGCATAAGGTTGTTAATACTGGTCAGTCTGATGTTTGTATCTCCTTAGGTCCTAGTGAAGCAAAGATGTTCTTGTAAAATTAAGAGTGTTGGACAAGTTATAGTGCAATTCTGGTTTCAATAGAAAATAATCTTAGTCTGTGATGGATACAGTTATTTGAACAAATGGAAATTTAAGTATTTCTTAATTTGTGCATGTCTTGATCATTACATATCACTGGCTTTTATTTGCTCAATTTGGAGAAATAGAAATATGTTGACAGTTTTCACAAGGGTATGAAATACACTTATTAGGTGGAACTTTCATGATGCTAAAATGGCTGTTACCGTTATGACCATAAAATCAAAAAGAAAGAAACCCCACGAAAACCCCAACCCTACCACCACCACTAGATGGCACTGAATCAGCGTCCAAACTTGGAAATTTACTTCAGCTTTACCACAATTAAACCACGTTCTAGAGACAGCTTTAATATTAAAAGCTCTCATAATCATTGTTCTTCACTCTTCTTTAAGTGTACACTATCCCTCCCATAATTCTATCTACCTGTCTGTCTCATAGTGTAATATTGTTATGCATTGTCATGCATTGTCAAACAGCATCATCACTGAGACAGATATATTTTTAAAGATGGATGTCAGAGAAAATTTTCATTTGATGTTATTCAACCACTGATACCACTTGCAGAGTTTGGGCAACCTCTGAGATTGTCACAGTCTATACTAAAATCCAACACAGCATGCAGTGAACTTTGTCAGCAACTGCAGGATGTCAGAGTTGTGTTGCTTTGGCATCAGTAACTCCAAGAGCTGCTGCTGCTCTGGTGGTCTTATTCAGACTCAGATTTTTATAAGCAGCAGCTGCCTCAATCACAATACAATTACTTTTCATGGGCTGGAGGAGACTCCTCTGTCTCTAGACAAGAAACCAGAACTGAGGATTTAGTCCCAGTCTTTCCCATCTTTCCCACTGACATTCCAGAGGCTATCAGATCCTACTGCTGAGTCCTGTATGAGAAGAAAGAAATTATTTCTGTTCTTGCCCATTCTGTGTTTGTTATTTAAGGAGTGGGACCACACTGCCTGCTGCCTGCACCATTCCTGTCTTCATTTTGGTACTTGATCAACCACATATTTGGTACTTGACCAAACACACCTTGGAGGAGAGTAATGGGAAAGAGAATGGTGACTTTTTTCTTCAGGGAGTGCCAGCTACCCTGAAAGGACACCCCTTGTGAAGACAGACCTTCCTACAAGGTGATGGTATCTATGTGACTTACTGGAAACAAATATTCCCCACATCCTCTGCATTTCAAATCCCTGCTGTGCTCTGTACAACCACCTAGAGGTTTTGTTCCTCAGCTTGGGACTGGGATGCCATGGACCAGGTGGGCAGCATGTCAGGATGGTACACATGTTCAGAATGCTGTTTGGGCCTTCACTTCTGAAGGCACAGGCATGCCAAATGTCCCCACACATGTGCACATGGCACAACTCAATCTACCACCCAGTTACACTGATGCTGTCCTTTCAAGCTTCTGTGTCTTCTTCTGTCCTTTTCTGTGTCCTGGGGTGTGCTCTATCACCAGCCTTGGGGACACCAGAGAGGACTAGGTCTGAATGCTTGGCCAGGGCAAATGCTGCTGACAAGGCACAGCAGTGAACAGTGCAGGAGAAAGGAGGGAAACTGTGGCCAGGGCAAAGAAATTTGTTTGTTTTCTTCTCCATGCAGAGCTGTCAGGAGAGGGGGAAGCTGTGGGGAAAGGAAATGTGATAAGGTCTGTGTTTGCTTGGGAAATGAGACTGATTAAGGGCTGGGAGGCAGAGCCTGAAGGTACCTCCTGCTAAAAAAATCCTCTCTTCCACCTCCTACCATGAATTCACTTTTCCTCACTCCCAAACCCCTTCTATGGCAGGGGGGTTGGAACTAGATGATCCTTTAAATCCCTTCCAACCCTAACCACTTTATGGTTCTGTGATTCCATGCTCTGAAATTGCCATCTGTGTTCTTCTCTGCACACTTCCCAGGGTGTTCCTTGACAACCAAAACATGATAAAACTTTGGTAATGCTGAGGGGCAAGGTAGCTATCACACGGAGTACATCAGGTTTCAAAAAAAAAAAAAAAGATGTGGAGGACCCAAACCAGTTTGTCTTTCTCAGACCACACATACCAGATGTGGTTCTAAAGAAAACTCAGGGTGTAGGAGGCTGAAGGCAGAGCAGATAAACACCTGTATCCTGTAAACTGTAAGGAAATCAGAGCACCTTCCTGTAATAGGAGAGATTCAGTTTCAGGTCACTTTTCTCTTTGCAAGAACTTTATCCCTCATTTCCCTGCTGAAGGCCCCAAGTTTCTGGCACCACCAGGGGTTTTTTGTGGTTTTGTGGTGGGTTGACCCTGGCAGGATGCCCAGTGCCCACCAATGCTGCTCTATCATTTCCCTCCTCAGCTGGACAGGGGAGAGAAAATACAATGAAAGGCTAGTGGGCCAAGATAAGGCAGGGAGACATTTAACAACTACCATCATGGGCAAAACAGACTCTATTTGGGAAATTAATTTAATTTACTACCAGTCAAATCAGAGTAGGGTAATGAGAAAAAATAAAAACTAAATTTTCCCCCATCCTCCTCCTCATGCTCAACTTTGCTCCTGGTTTTCTCTCCTCCCTCCCCTCCAGCGGTGCATCACACCTTGTCTCTGCTGCTTCTTGCCCCTCAGAGGGAGGACTCCTCACACTCTTCCCCTGCTCCAGCATGGAGTCCCTCCCATGGGAGACAGTCCTTCACCATCTTCTCCAGTGGGCCACGAGATACAGTCACAGGCACAAAGGGCTCCAGCATGGGTCCCCATGGAGCCACAAGTGCTGCCAGCAAACCTGCTCCAGTGTAGGCTTCTCTCTCTCTGGGCTCACGGTCCTGCCAGGAACCTACTCCACCGTGGACTTCCCAAGGGGTCACAGACTCCTTCAGGCACCCACCTGGTAGGGCATGGGGTCCTGCATGGGCTGCAGGTGGATCTCTGCAGGGGAATCTCTGCTCCAGCACCTAGAGCACCTCATCCTTCTCCTTCTTCTGATCTCACCTCGTCCTTCTCCTGATCTCAGTGTCTGTAAGGCTGTTTCTCTCATACATTCTCACTCCTCTGCCCAAGTGCAGTTGTCCTTTTATTTCTTTTCATCCCTCTCTCCTTCTTATCTGTGCCAACTCAGAGAAGCTACCAGCTACCACTGCAGCAGCAAGTCCGTTTTGGAGCCAGCTGATGTTGGCTCTGTTGGACACTGGGGAAGCTTCTGTCAGCCACTCCTGTAGCTCACTCTCTCTTACCAAAACCTTGCCAGGTACACCCAATGCAGGCTTTCACTTTTACTGCCAAATTCAAGTCCAAAACTGCACATAGGCTATGAAGACTGCTCAAAGGTCTTTACAAAATTAGACCCTAAGAATAGCGTTGGTTTCAGTAGTTTTATGGGATTGTTTCCCAGCAGTTTTGATGTCATCTTCCAAAAAGGCTAGGGTGACTTTCAGGGTTTTATTCCCTGTTCATAGCATGTTGCTACAGAAATATCCACCTAGTCTCTACTACAAAGATGGACTAGTCCCAGCTCATAAATTCTGCCAATAACAAAAGCTAAATTTACTACAGATTACAAGCACATGGGATGAGTGGATAACTGGATGGATATAACACTGAGGGCAGATGACTCCTGGTGGTAAAACTTGCCAAAGTGTGCAAATGAGGTGAGAGAGACATGGAATGAAGAGCAGTCAGATTTTGTGAGGTCTCAGTGTGACTCGTTATAGCTCTTCAGTGAAGCCTGTCAGTAATCAGCAAGTGTTACATGACATATGGGGTTTTTTCCATATTTCCAGATGTGTGTTACTTGTTGAATCACGTGTGAAGCTTGATCCCTGTCTGATGCAAGAAACATGGAATATATGGCAAAAAAAGCATTGCCCTAAATGCTCTTTGCTTTAACTGCAGAAGTATTAAGCCTTGGGCAGAGAGGGAAAGAGGGTGAGGGGAAGTGCTCAAGGAGAGGCAATTTTCATAGTTTGCCTGCTAGCAGTGGATCACAACTCATTCTAGAAAGTGATTTTTTCAGCCAAGTCACTCCACTGGTGCCCTGCAGCTTAATCTATTCACAAAAGCAGGTTTGATCAGATCAGCAGCCCATATGTATTTTAAACTCTTTTGCATTTCAGAAGTGGCTGGCAACACCCAAACTGTATTTTGGGGTTGGTGCCCTGGCCCACACAAATCCACTAGCTGTGCTGTAAATTGCTGATGCTGGTCCCCAAGGACCACTCTAGCTGTTCACCAGCACAGATTACCAGTGGTGTTCCCCAACACTACTTCGCCATAGCAAGGATATTTTAAACTCAATTTGTCTTATATTTTTCCAGTACTCGGTCTTCTCCAGATAAATGTACAGAGTAGTAGAATTAAAGCTTGGGTGAAGTCCTCCCATAACTTAGAAAACTACTTATCTTGCCAACGCCAAATAAGACTGTGAACATTTCACCCTTTGTAACACAGAGTGATGAAACACTCATTACACAGGAACAAAAAAAAAGCAGCCTCTCTTACGTTTCTTGTACATAAATGCTTGTTAACAGCCCTCAGAGCACTGAAAAACAACCTCATTGCACAAACTCTCTGTCTCAGTATGAAAGTGAAGTTACCTTCCAGACTGGTGTACAAAGCACCCATAAACTTGTGAACACTCATCATGACACAGATGTGACTTTAACTTCTACCTCAAGACACTTGAGATTTAATGTACAAATGCAGAAAGTAATATTATATGGAGACACTTGCAGTGGATCCATGAGGATACTTCCACAATCCAGCAGAAGTAAAGCCAATTAAGTCTATATAATCAATATGCACCGAGGAATATGAAAAGAAATTACAAAGATATCTGCATGACTAAGATTGTTTTCCCTTCCTACTGTGCAATTCAAATATGACAGATTGCATTCAAGTGACCTTTCTTTCATTTCAGAAAATCAACAGAATTGCTAAATGGAGTGAAATAAAGAAAAATCATGCCATCCATCACTGAAGACATTTTGAAGATAACTGCTGATTTGGTCATGCTTACCATGTTTGCCTGGGAGACGAGCTATCCTTGGGCAACATAAGCATCTTGGGTTTTTAAATGTTCACTTGTGTTACATGCTGGTGAATGTCTGACATCTGCCCTTCTTCAGCGTTTAATCACTGCCCTCAATGTGCCCTCACATGCCAAAAAAAATCCTTTTTTTCCCCCTCACGTATTTCAGCATCTGTAGTATCTGTAGCTTTGAAAAACCTCTACCTCGGGCTATTTTTTCTTATTTGTAGCTTGGCACTGAAATTATTATTGGTTTTATGAGTTATCAAGTACATGGCTGAAAAATCAACAAAAATATTTTGAGAAGAAGAGACATTATTAATTTTAAATTCCCATATTCCTTGCCAACCTTTAGATTTTTACTTTCAGAAGAACAAAGCAAAAACATTATAAAACACACAAGAAACTCTCCACTTTTGACCTAAGGGAAATTAAAAACCTTTTTTCTCAACATCAGTCTTACAACCAAAATGTGATTATTAGTTTTAACCCTCAAAAAGCATTCTGTGACTTGAGGTAAACTGTGCTTAGCTAATAAAGTTATCTAAGGTAACCCAATGAATTTGTCAAGGCTATGATGTTCAGGAGATAGGCTTAAGGGAGTTTTACATCAAACCATAAATCTCTCATAATTTTTTAATGAAATTGTTACTCTGTTGATAATTTTCTACCAAAATTCATTTTCTAATTGTCTTCTTTTGTGTTACTCTACAGAACTAGCATAATCAAGGTTGCAGGTCTGTGCAGCTGAAACCTGGTTCACTGACAGATCTGAGGACTGTACAATGAAATGGACTGCAGCATTTAATGTACTGTGAACTAAAAACATGGATAATGTATTTAAGTATAGTGGTTGAATAATTCATAATTCAGGGGACATGCAGGGAAAGAGAATTTTTTTTTCTTTTTCTTTTTTTCTTTTTTTTTTTTCAAAAAAGCCAATAGAAAAGCAGATTGGAGGTTTTCCAAATGTCAGTGAGGGGAGAGGGGGGGAAAAAAGACAGAAAGTTGAGACTCGCCTATCAAACAGGCATGTATACACTTGGCCATGTAGAACACAAGTATCAGAAACTATAGACAAAGATAATTTGATGAAAATTACCATTTTATGTCATCATGAAGATAAAAAAGTGCAGAAATATGAAAGCAAGTGTCTTAATAAGAGATGTAGATTACAAAATACATCAAGTTAAAAGACCCTGTATAAAGCTGTCTTAAGTATTCCTTTTGTAAAAATGCAACTTTCTGCTCTATGGTGTGCTTGCCTTATACTTTGAGATGCTTTCCTATTTGCTCTCATTAGTACAAGGATTGACCCCTCCAGAACTCTGTGTGATTCTTGACAATACTTCAGACAACCCAAAAACGTGTTACATAAGGTACAAACTTGTTCAGGATACAGCTATGTTCTACCACAAA
This sequence comes from Cephalopterus ornatus, assembly GCA_013396775.1. Lineage (NCBI taxonomy): Eukaryota > Metazoa > Chordata > Aves > Passeriformes > Cotingidae > Cephalopterus > Cephalopterus ornatus. The sequence goes on from VZRE01002948.1 coordinate 7,706, forward strand.
TTATTGCTACCTATCCTTCAGATAAAGCACCTTTGTAAACCAAGTAGCAAACCACCGTCACACATGGTAATTTGAAAACTCCGTTTCACCCAGAAATAATTGTTAATAACAACGACAGGCCTCCTTAGTCTAGTTATTTACCATAACATCTCTGCTTACTTGGATTTTGCAAGAGATTGTATTTATGATGAGGTCACAAATCCCAGTTGGGTGGGGTATTTTTCTTCCTGCTGTGTAGATAGACATCAGGATGGTTATAAAATACAACAGAGCTCTCTTCTAAAAGAGGGGGACTGAGATTTTTATATATTAACATGTATTCACATCATAGGATTCTGCACCAGCATTGTACTTTTCATGACAGGTGACACAGTAACAAGAAACTTCCAGTGAAATTTGTAAATTCTTAGACAGACATCTATATAAAAGTCTGGTGCATATTACTGCAGCATATGATTTTTTTTCAGTAAGCTAATAGCTGGGAGACATGTACTGATAATGTCATCTACTCTTTACACATTGACTGAATTTGGCATTTTTCTGACTATTGGATTTCCGTAGTAACTAATTTTGATTGAAAGGATAATCTTCCCAAATTATACTCTCTGCTTTTCTGATTTTCAGCTTCAGATACATATTGAAATTCATTTTGTGTTAGGAATCCAATTGTACTGAATTGAAAAGTCATAAAAACCTTCTAAAAACACATCCACAGCCCTCCAAATGTGTTTTCAGAATTTCTATGTATTTGTGGAAATATCACACATTTAGATACAATTCTTTTCAGGCTCCTTAAGGACTCAGAGCAACTGCTGGCATATTTGAGAAAGCTGTGAATTTATCTTTTTTTTTTTTTTAAATAGGATAAAACACATTTGTAGAACCGTGAAATGAGGGCTTTGTGTAATACACACTAAGGGCATTAGTTTGAAAATTGTCTGCTACTGATGAAGGGCTTAACTTTGCTATCTATAATAATTTTACTCATTGTTCTGACAGACTTGATCTTCTTACATCTGATATGGGAGCAATATCAGAAAAGATAGGTATCGAGAAATATAGAAAATTAAAGTATATGAAAACGTTCAATTTAGCTGTCTGTCATCTGTCTGATAGCTGGTAATTTACTGTCTATGTGTTACAGAGCAGATAGCAACACATCCTGTGCAGTCTGATGCACTTTTGGGGCAGAATCCAAGAGTGTGTCATCACTAGAGAATGTGCCCTTTCCAGAACTCCCAATAAAACAAGACATACACCAAAACCATCTGAACATGTAAACAAACATGGTACTGTGTTTGTAGAGAATTGAGGGAGGATTCTGGCTGATTATGACACTGTTTGTTGGTAGTGCTATGTTGAAGTCAGGGGGGGCAGCAGTTACGGACTCCAGCTTCCAAGAAATACGTTATTTTTCTTCTTAGGCAAAATTCCCTCATATCTGTGGAAGTTTGGATGAAAAATAATGTACATAAAGGTAGTTATAACTAGTACAAATATCATTGCTGACTATAAACAAAGGCTTTTTTCTCTGGTTACTTACCTGAGACGAGAAAGTGAATGTAAGTGAATCAAAAAAGTATTGTTACCTTAATCATTTTTACTTGGAAGATTTTACAGATGCCATTTACTGGAAAAACTATTTTTTAAACGAGCATTGGAGTCAGACACAAAATTTATAAGCTTTTTCTAGGTAAAATTTGAGAACATCTAAAAAATTATGCACAATACTGCCTTCTACTTTACCTTCATTGATGCAGTTATTTGCATCTTTTTCATTGACTGGGAAGTATATTCAACATGAACTCATAAAATGTTGAAATGAATCAAGCATCCATCTTGTCTTACCTCCATAAAAAATAATATTTATGTACCCACTCAGATATTAGAAATAATAATAAACTTATACACTCAGATATTAAAAATAATGTTGTGAATTTAGTAATTTTGGAAGAGTCTAAACATAAGTATTACACAGCTTACAGGTTTCAATTTAGGGAAGAAGACATTTGAAGTTCTAGTCTAAGAAAAAATTTATTTCTGAGAGCAAATGCATCATACTTGTTTAAACAGATTTGGGAGAAGGATGTTTCCACTCTTTCCATCCCTTCTCCCATACCAGGAGCAACAAAGGCAGCCCTTGGCCCCAAGGAGTTGGAAGCAGCATCCTGCACACAAACCCCATGACTTCATCCAGACTACTCATTCTGAAAAGACCCAGGCTACCCAAAACTGTGTCCAGGATGTATTTGGGAGATGGCAACTTGACATTGACAGTTTATATGTACAAATACTTGCACCAATATTTTGCTCTTGCTTACCCTACCGGTACTGGATCTTACAGGGTATAGTGATAGAATCAACTCTTAGTGCTTTGTTATCATTACCTGTCTTGCAATTCAGAATTCCTGAACAGTGGTGATTTTTCTACATTGCCTCTCTGTCATGAATAACAGTGTTTAGGTCTCAGTTTGAGCCTGTAGAGAGCTTGCAAACAAGATTAGGCAAAACAGCTTTGCTTGAAGGGGTAGCATTTTGAAACACAAATCTCCTGTCAGTATTCCTTTCATCTCTCAGCTGGTTTCTTTCAGCCCCTTATTCTGCCCTCTTCATTTCACCTTAACAAGAAAATCCTAGCCAAAAAAAAAAGTGTAGCTTCACAAAAATTAGCCTGATAATGAGAGTCGCTAAAAGAGGTGACCCAGACAGCTGACGGTGCTACGGCGATTTGTGTGTGCAGAAGGCAAATGTTCAAATCCCAACTTCCTGTCAGCACTCACCCCATAAATCACTAGCACCTACGATATTTTGTCCCCTCCTTCTCGTTTTTGCATGCAACACTTTACAATCAAATGCACAGTGAGATACTAAAAGATCTCTTCTGTAAGACCCTCTTCTGTGCAATGGAGTATGAATTTCCTACTGCTCGTCCGCATCTCTGCTTCATGGTTCAGAAGACATATGGCATTCATGTTGCTTTATGCCTGAGTAGTCTTTTCCAAAATTGCCTACTTATCTTCCCTCTGTGTGATGTTTCATATTTCTTCTAAGTATGAAGGGAATGCATCACTTCCAAACTCCCAGATTTGAATCAATATTGCATTTTGCAAGGAGTTTGGCAGATTTTATCATCATGGCCTGCTATAAAGGAAAGAAGGCTTAAATAATTACCTCTTTTCCCTTCTTTTCTTTATCCTCTTACACTATTATGTCTTTTTGTTACTGGATTGCCTGATTTTAGGGATTTTTTTCCAACTCTTCCCTCTTCACCTCCTCCAAAATGGAAAACTCCATCAGTCTCCCCTTTGTTGTCACTACTTTCTCCTACATGCTTAGTCATTTCACACACCTGCTGCAACCTCTTCTTTCAGTTCTTTATTTTGCAGTCTTTCTCTTCAGACCAACCAAAGCATCATAGGCAAAAATCTTCACTTCCTATTAGTCTGCAATGGTATGGCTTGTTCTGCAGATCTCGTTACTAGTTTAGGTCTTGTTTTTTAGCTCACTTTCAAAGCTCACCTTCACTCTGACTTGTCAGTCAGTTTTCTTGTCCTCTTCTCCTCATGAGAAACCCTGTTCTTCATGGAGATTTCATCTCTTTTAAGCTAGAAAAAAAAGCTGTGGATAATATTATTGTCCCTGTGAGTAATAACAAAGATGACACCTTTTCATAGATACAGAGATACTTCAAGGTCAAACAAACTGTGGCATTTGCTACTCTAAGAAAACATATAGTGAAGGCAGAGAGAAAAATACTCATGAATAAGGTAGAATCTTCCCAAGGTTTGTGTGTGCAGGTATTAGCACTTCTGCATTTTTGCATATGGCTGTATTTGTGCATATCTCTAGCTCTTCCCCTACTGATCTGCAAGGTGTCCTTTTTCACTGTGTGTATTCTCAGTCTACAGGGTATTTTGAATTTTTCAAAGCAGTCCTGAAGCCTCTGACTACCTCCGTAATTAAAACAAAGCCCTAAGACACAGAGTAAACATGTCTAAGTTGTAGTATTGTTATAGCAACATATTAAATATAATAACAGAATTAAGGCTCTAAGGAAAAGGGAAATATTTCTAAGGTTTCTTGGTGTTTTTAGCAAAAATTGAACTTGAGGCAAAAGAAAGAGAAGATCTTCCTGTATCAAGGTATAGAGCCATTGAGTGTTAAACCTACAATTAAAAAAAAAAACAAATCAAGGAGGAGGTACATAAGGGCTTAAGAATTTATGACTCTGAATTATCACACTGTGTGGAATAATACTGACAACTTTTACATGTATGTTCATGCATATAGATATATAAATGGGCGTATTTATCAATTCATACTATTCAGACTTGGCCTTGGTTGGTTGGAGGCTTATAGAATTGAATTCTGCGTTTTTTATTCCCAGAATTTCAAATATGGGACCCAAAGGAGATACTGAATCACAGTATGTGAGAAAAACTGGTTTTGTTAGTTTGTAGGTTTCCCTTTAGTTTTGTGGAACCCAGCTTAGTTCATGTTGCTGTTACGAGGAAATGATTGTTTATCTCTCTCATCTTGTGTGTATTGGAAAATTGTCATCACTACCTTGTAATTCATCACTTATTGTGAGTCAGGGGACAAGGCATCTTCAACTTCAGGGCAAAGGATTATACAGAGTCATAAAAGTAAAATAGCACATCCCTCTAAGGTGAATCAACCAAATAACAAAGGCCTTACACAAACTTTGCAAAACTATGCAGAAGAATTAGTGTGTTCTCATGGACATTAAATTTTTTTAAAGTATTTTTTTTCTTATCTGTTTAGATTTTATTGAGCCAGCTGATGAGTCATGACCAGAAACATCCTCCATGAAAAGGAGACTTTCTGAGAGAGCAATGCTTGGAAATGGGAATGGGAACTAACTTAACTATTTTTGTCTTAATGTTGCTGTGTCTTTGCACTCAAGTCCACACAGTGACAAAACCGAGATACAGTATGCAGCAATGACACTATCCTTTAAAATTCACAAAGTATTTGTATTATCTACAGATTCTTAATTGGTAATGCAATTAATGTTTCACCCTCTCTATGTAATCACTCTACTTAAGAGCAAGGGTTTGGTAATTTGCCAAAACCAGTAACACTTGCCGGTTTGCCACCACATAGTTTTCATAAACTTGAAAATATTTCAAGTCCCCAAGGGAGGTAAATGTTCAGACATAGCAAACAGTCCATCTTGAACCTTGTATTTTCTATTTTGACATGGATGACCAGCTGGTTTGGGGAGCACAGAACTTACTACCCCCCTCATCTGGGTGGTATATTAGTGTTGTAAACTATTTGATTACGTGTCATAAGCTAATTATTGTCTACTGAAGTAGGTGCCAGTTGCTGAATAAATGTGATTTCTAGCCTTACGTATGTTTCAACATCCAATTTTGGTTGTTGATTGTTTAAAGGAAAGCACATCTTTCTACAGTATTTATGTTGCAAATCATTAGTAGGTGCTAGCAAATATTAACAGTTCAAATGAATGAAGGCTCTGAGATATGAATAGTTATAATTCAAGTTAATGGTGATTATGACTCAGGAAATGTGTATTACAGGCAAACTAAGTTTTCTGTTTAATGATGCCTATGACAATAGAAACAATATTATTACTTAGATAGCTTTGGCAAATCTAATAAGAATCTCACATCTGGAAAAGAAATTACACATCTCCTGTTCATATGGTTTCTTTTAGGTGAAAGAAAAAACCTTAATTCTGTATTAATTTTGTTTGCTCTCACTTTCTATGCTAAGTGGAAGTATAAATTCCAAGGCCTGGGGATTTTTTCCTGTAAGCATGGTATTCCATCTCCTACTTCATACGTTGTAGCGTGAGTAGAAGGAATTCAACATCCTCTGCACCAGCATGTAAAGCAAGTTTATTTATGTCTCATTATCTCTCCCTGCCAAGATGATAGTAAAGAATAGAAATATCAAAAAAAGAATTCCTTAGCTTTTATTCCATAGCATTATTTCAACAGTTCTAGTCACATACATGTAACAATGAAGTTATTTAAATTATTTTTATAATTAACTATTATCTTTGCTATTTACTTGTCAAAACGTTGTTCTTAGTAGAGTTTTGGAGTTTCTGGTAAAAAACTTTTTGTTTTCTTCACACAAACCTGAACATTCGTAGCAGTGTTTAATGAACTAGAGGGCAAAGGAGTACACCGGCTCCCAACTGCTCTGTGTGTTGCTCTTGTCAGTGCTTTCTGAGCCTCTATTAAGAAACAGCTAAACTTAGCTGAACCTGCAGCTATTAGCAGGGTTTTAGTACCGTCTTTCTTGGAGCTAAGTATTAAATTGAGGAAGATGTTGGCCACTGGGGAGGAATAACAACCTCTGTGTTCACGTACCTGAGTGCCCTGGTGCATAATAAAGAACTTTGCTTATGAAACCCCTCCATATATTTCTTTTATCTCTCAAGTGTTAGCAAAGCTAACTCTGAGACAGAAAGTCTCTAGCCTGCATTAACATGGTTAAGTCATCCTGTCACTAACAGGAAAGAAACAGCCAAGCAAAGGTCTTTTCTGTTTTGTCACAAAAGCACAAGGCACTGAGTATGCTTGTGGAAATTATCATAATTGCATATTATTGAGCCAAAAATAACAGAGACTCTTTATTTTACAGCACATCTGACTTTAATATAAGCAGCTCAGGTTTCTTTAGGGATTATACTTTGTTTAGTCTCTGATAGAAAGCTAGTATTAAAGTAAATAGTAACCAGAAGAATGCCAATCAGCTTTGCCATAAAATAGTGCATAGTAAGTTAAATCAGGAAATTCATTGCTGCTCACTGAGAAATGCAGCCTACTTTTCATGATTTCTCTTGTTAATAAAGTGGTGATCAAATTAATCTTGTATTTGGTTAACTGTAAGATCATGAAAGATCCTTAATAAAAGGAAGAAGCAAAAGAAGCACCAAATTAAAGGTCCTGAGTTTTCCAAATATAGTTATATATGAGCATAAGTGCCTGTTAACATGCTCCTCTGAGACTACAAACCCATGCAGACATGCAAAGAGCACTGAAAGATCACTGCAGGATATTTTGCAACACAAATTCCTATTAATCTAACATAAAATAGTTAATCACGGAGCTATTTTGTAATGCTTATGTTGCTTATTCAAATTCAGCCCTCCCTCTTTCTTTAACAAGATTCAGAGAGTTTCTCACCCTTTTCTGTCTCCCTCCTTGACTCCAATGAGCGCTGGAGGCCTTGGTCACAGAAAACAATCATAGCAGACGCACTATCAATGGGATGTGGATGCAACTGTGGGCAGCACAGGTTAGCAGGAAAGCAGGTGGGGAAAGCATTAATGTTATGTCCAAGGCCAGTAAATGTGTGGGCCATTAACTGTGCAGACAGCAAGAAAAGAATTGACTGTAGAAAGAAGGAGGAAGAGTAGGGCGTAGACCTGGTTTTTTATCTTACAGCATTAATGACAAAAGATTTTAGCCTTTAGATTCAGCTCTTAGTGCTCTTCCGCTTATTTTTGCAAGGTCCGCATTGGTTACGTCTATGCATAAAACATCTTTACTGGTATATTAGTTTTGCCTACTGGTTTGTGTCCACCACTTAGACCCTTAAAACCCTAAATTCTCACTCAGCTTACTTCATTCAAGGAAGTCCCTACGAGCTATCGTGGCAAAACCCACAGTGTTGCCAGTGCATGGAATGACAATATTAGAAAAGCTTATTACAATGTCTGAAGCAGTGCTGGCCTTGCTGGTCCTGTGGCAATATATGATTCATGTGAGAAGGGAGCACCTACTGCACCAGCCAAGATGGAGAGGAGAAGGAAGAGTAGAGGTCAGACCTTATTTCGCCAATGTGCGAACTGAGTCACTAGTAAGAGACCTGAATTAGCCAGCTGCTCACAAATGAGAATAAACCTGAGCCTCAACCTCTCTGGGACCCAAAGTACCCCTGCAACACTATTATTTCACATAGCTCATATTTACAGGGCCTGTGTACCCACGATTTATAAGTGATGGAAGAATGAGGAGCACAGCCACAAGCAAGCAATCATTTTTGGCAGCATAGATTTTGTTTGAGCTCTGATAATAGAGGACATAGCTCTTAATAGGACACTCTGCTGGAAGGCAGTGAGGCATTCAGAATTATTTCTGCAGAACATGGAGATATCCTAATTTTAAGAGACCACTGCAAGAACTCCCCAGCAGATTGAAGTGCCTCTGTATTTCACTTTCTGAAGCTCAGGCGAGCTAGTAAAACAAAAGGTCAATAATTTTTTTAAAGTGTCAGGATGCAGGTCTCATTAGGTCTTTGCTTTCCTTACTCCCAGTCTGAAATCTAAGTAGCCCCCTCTGCAAAATCTTTGTTGAATCTAAACCAAACCAACTAACTTCTGCTAAAGATTGTACTTGCTGGAATAAATAGGCTGTGATACAAGTATCTGAATGCCATGTCTTAAAGGTTCTTTTGCTTGGACCGTGTCTGTTTTATTAAAAATGATGGCTTTTGTTTTACAGTATAAAATTAAAACATGTAAAACATTGCTTAAGTTACAAATTAGGTACAGGGGGTTCAGCAGCACTCAGGAGGCCAAGTTTGCCCTGTGTAACTTCCGAAATTAAACCAGGAAGGAAATCTGCAATTTCACCCTGAGAGGGAACAGGACTGTCTCACATTATGTCTGGGCCTTGGAAACAAGAGTTGGGATGTTACAGGACTGTGCTGAAAAGAAATTAAACCTTACATATAGACCATTCTCCCTAAGAGAGCATCTGTATGCATCATCGCAGAGCTGGCTGTTAAATGTAAAGACAGAAACACTTCTGAGCTACAGAACTGCTCACTGTTAAAACTATTTTATGTGAAATGACCATGTACATGCATATAATTAAAATCATTAATTGAAAGATGGATCATATTATGGTAATGAGTAAATAAGCTAAGTAGAAATATTATCATGTAAAGGATATGTAGAATATTGTCCCAGCACTTCCTACCAAACTAATATACACTATTTTCATACAATTACAAGGCAGCTTATATAATACAAACATGGTAAGTTTTATAGCTTATAAATGCTAGTTTCAGCTTTCATTTCACATTCTGTTATTGCAAAAGTCTTTGCAGTGTAACAGTGTTTTGCCCTGAACACAGGGTGAAATTTCTGCGATTAACAGAAGCTATTAAATTTTTCATAGGACTATTCTGCGATTATTTTTCAAGCTTTTCATTTCAGAAATGAACCAATTATCAGATAATACAAGGAAAGGCTGTTTTTTAACTTTGGTGAATGAAAGACTGAAGCAATCAAGTTACACAATTTATCAAGACTGCTTTGCTATTGTCCCTTCATAGTCTTACCATTGCTCAATACTATTTGCCAACAATTTCCAGTTAGAAGATTGTGCCAAAGACTTCTGGAGCTTAGAAGAGTTCATTACAATGTCTGAAGCAGTGCTGGCCTTGCTGGTCCTGTGGCCATAGATGATTCACGTGAGAAGGGAGCACCCATTGCACCAGCCAAGATGGAGAAGAGAAGGATGAGGAGAGGTCAGACCTTATTTCGCCAATGTGTGAACTGAGTCACTAGTAAGAGACCTGAATTAGCTCCTTGGAAATACTCGACTACAAAAACAGCTGTATCTTTTGTGTTGTTCCAGCTCCACCTTACCCAGGATTTCCTTCCACGGGAGACTCAAGTCAGCCATTTGCCTAATGGAGCTTTTGTGGAAAAAAAAAAATTACCCTCCAAGGCTTTCTGATGATAACCTGATCAAGAAATTTCATCTGGAAGCATCCAAAATTTTCTTCTTTCCTTTTTCTCAGATGAAGGGAACCTATCCTAAGCTGTCTGGATAGAAATGTGTGTGTTTCTATGATTCTCATATGGTGTCTAAGAATAGAAAGCTCTGGTACAACTGCCTGGTGAAAACTTATTTGATGTTAATTCCAGTTGTGTAGCCATGCTCTTGGTCTTGCCCCCTTGTTATGTGAGTCTTATCTGATTTCATGTGACTATTCAAGTACATAAAATCTGAAGAAATACTGAACTGAATGAGAGCAAAGAGACATCTAGAGACTACAATTGGGAAAAAGTAGAAAGCAAGGCATGCACAACAAGGTCTGCCTCCTTTCAGCTTCCAGACAGCAGAATTCTCATGATTTTAAAGGCATATTCTGCATCAAGAAGGTGCATTTAACCTTGTTTGAAACACCTGGGATCCAGCAGAAATCCTGTCTCAAGGAGCTCCTCTGCCTGTTCATTAACTGACTGCATAATAAATTCTTGAAGATTCATGAGGTTATGAGCAGTCAATTATGGTTACTTAAAATCAATTTTTTGACCAAAAGTAACAGTGAGATTGATCCAAGCAAAAGTAGATTTGCTTCATCATGGTTGGTACAGCATAAAGACGCTATATTCATCTATCTTTAACTGTACCTTCAGTAAATAGTAGTAGGGATTATCATCTACTACTGGCATCACACAGGCCAAACACTAGCTTAGCATTTAGCATCCACACCCACTTTTCTCAACAGAATATAGAGGATCCTTGTGTGAAAAGAAACTTAGGAACAGTTCACATTTGCTTTTGCTAATAGATTAGCAACAATCATTTTCATGTTCTTTCAGAATATTAGATTTTCACAGTCCATGGCCAATGATAGTGTTATAACTAATGTTCTTTCCTATGACTTATCACATTAAACTGAAATATTTAATTATGGATATGTTTAATATGCCATTAATTATTATTCAGTATTTTATTCCTTACTCTATGTTCCTTCATTAAGTATAATTATACACTAGCTTTGGAAAATAAATCTTTCCCTTTGTGAAGGACAGCTGTCATGTCATATTTTCACCTATTCTGTGCTGACATTTAAAAATGGCAAGATTAGCCCATACAATAAAGAGTACAACACTGTCAGCATACTAATATCAGTAGCTGTTCTTTTAAAGCTTATCCTGTCTGAAAGAATAGCTTCTACTTAAACGATCAATAAAAGCAAGTTTAACCTTATGTTGACATTTGAAAAGTAACAGTACAATAGTTCAGAGGTGCTCCTTAAGAATTAAGGTGTTTCTGTAGTAAAAAAAAAGCTACTGTCAGCTGCACACATAACTTGTTCAGACAGGAATGGACACTTAGTCACAGTACCTAGATGGTATCTCAGCTAATAATGTATCTTTACCACTTCATTATAACCTAAAATATTACACCTTAATATTTAATTATAGCAACTTGGGTTTTTAAATATAGATAGACAAATAGACAGATAGATACATAGGCATATAATCCAGGAAATAATTTAGCACTATAAACTGTCCATAGCTTTTTTTCTGAACATACTTTTTCCAATAGGATAGCTTAAAAAATGCCACTTTATTGTAATCTAAAATATTACAGCTTAATATTTAATTATAAGCATCTTGGATTTTTAAATATAGATAGATAAATAGATAGATAGATACATAGATACATAATCCAAAGATTATTGACCTAATTTAGCACTACAAACTGTCCACAGCTTTTTTTCCGAACACACTTTTCCCAATAGGGTAGTATAAAAAATGCCAAGAGCGGATGGGTCAGTATCATTTCACATTTTTGAAGACCTGATCCAAAGCTCACCAAGTCTTTGGAAGTCGTATTAGAACATTCCAAATATTTGGTTACATTAGCAATTATTTTGGTTAATAGATCAAGTTAAAAAATTCACTTAATACTTGCCACTGATAGCACTTGTATTATGTAAATCTAATGTTATCCCTCTGTAAGTGAAAGTTATTCTGCTTTTAAGCTTCTTCAGTAAACCCTTACTTTTCAAATACTTATTTTTCAGGTACTGCAAGGGAATTAAACATCAGTCAACACATCTGAGCACATAGATAAGTGTTTATAAACTCATATACATACATAAATCACTACTGCTTCTTCAGCATTTGGGCATATCACAGATTTGTTGCTGTGCAAGCAAGCCTGAGTGAAATGCAACGACAGAATAAGTAAAGACAGCTTAAGTTAATAGCTTAATTTCTTGGTTGGTTATTGAACATCCTTGGAAAAGGACAAGAAAATGAGTAATTCGTGCATCAGAAGAACAATCTCTTGCTTTCCTTCTTTCCATGTCACTATAAACACCTCTAATTTCTCCAGAAAAAAACCCTTGTTATTAGAACCATCAAATTTAAACTCTTATGAATATATTTGTGTTATGTATACCATTGCTCCAGATATGTTCAGTCTAAAATTCACACTCTATTTCATAATCTTAATGCACATTGATTAAAAAATTAAGATAACAGTTTCCATTAGTATGACGTCCTGTAGAGCATACTTCTCCCATCCAACAGAAAACCTGACTAACTTTTGGTTCCATCAAGTCAAATTGTATGTTTCATTTCTAAAATGTAGTAGCCCTGTGGTTTGTTATGCAGTCCTTCTAATATTATTTGGTTTGAATACAGTTTAAGATGTGCATTTTTTTGACACTGTGAGCAGAAAATCCATTTAATTTTTTTCAGTTATTAATGACAATTGTCCACAAAGCATCAATAACTACTAAGAATTCCTACCACTTTTGTTACTTGGACACTTCTAGGCCAGAAAACCACCTCTCTTGTAGTTCAAATACTCAGTTTTTTACCTGGTTACTTCCATATTAAAGAAGCTCCTTAGCAAAGGAATAATAAATAGCTGGGTAACAATCAGTGGCATCTGTCTGTCACTCAGAGCAGCTGATGGTTCCCTCTTGACTGCAGCCTTCTGAGTTGTGGACTGCATTTCCTTTGCAGCTCCCGTGATTGGACCTTTATTGCTTTTTTTTAATGACTAAGCTCAGCTGGGGACTGTTAGATTAAAAAGCACATAATATGCCAAAAAAAAATACTATGCTTCTTATCTGCATACATTCTGTGAATTTAAAGGGAGAATTAAGCCTCTAGTTAATCTGCTGTTTCTTGATTGCTAAACTTGCACATATTCTGTTTCAATTTCCTGTGAACATCATGTATAATTTGGTGTGTCTTGCTCCTGAGTCAGTAGCATAGATTTACTAACCCTTGCATTATACAACTTGTACTGCATTTAATTAGGAAATTCCATCTGATTGTTAGCACAATGCTTTATATAAAGAGCACATCATATTAAACTATTGAGTTCCTCTTTGAGAACCCACCTAGAAATCTTTTACCTGATGTTACAAAATTTATTCACTGCAATAAGTGACTAGAAAGAGTCATTAAAAGGCTGTAGATTTCAAAGCTGTGTATACATTTACACTGCAAGGTATGAAATGCATGTTATGGAAGTTCTGAAACAAATGTACACTTTCTCTAAAATCATTATAGTATTTTTCTTTCAATTTTTAAATTGTTAGCTGTTGCAAATATAAAAGATCTATTAATCTCTAAGAAAGGATATAGGAGAGGAAGTATCCTGGTCAGTATCTAATGAAGGGAAGATTTTGCGCTCAGTGCAGCATGAGAAAATAAAACAAATTCTTTGTAGAAGCTGAATAGATTATTTCAATACTCTTCCAAAGCAGGAATTTTTTTTTTTAAATTGGTCCAGACATGAGAACCAATAATTATACTTAATTGTATACCTTATCACACATAAGTGATAAAGTTTTCAGACAATTAATACCATGGTTTTGACCCACTAAAGATTAACCATCTATATCTGCCTGGGCTGTGAGTTAGAATCCTATATAGTCATTTATTTTAATGAGACATTGGTGGGTTTAAAATCAAGGTAAACCTGCTAATACGATTGTTAAGGTCAATGGAGTTATCCTTTACTTCCAGAAATGTACTTAATGAGTTGGCTGATTCAGATTCTGCATCTGAAATTTAATATTAAATTGAACCCGTGGACACATTTTGTCAGTGTCTCTTGAGGGTTTATGTACATGTTAAAATTATTAGAACTTACTGTATTTTGAGGACATAAAAAATCTTGTCCATGTGTAAAAGAAGGAATAAATAGATTAACAAACAAAGATTCCCCTAATTATAAATTACCATTATAATGTAACAAATATTTCTTTATCAAAAAGGTCCAATTATAACAATATCTTTTACATTTTCTTTTAGAAAGATTTTTTTTTTCCTTTCAGCAAGAAAAACAATGTTGACATATTGAAGCCATGTTTTCAGTTTCATAGGAGGAGTATTCTGCTATTTCTTCTTTCTTTTCAAACTTTTTTTCAAATCCTTTCTTACTGCAGTTATGTGACAGCCTTTTTTTTTTTTTTTTAAGCCTATGATTCATTGCTTACTATGAGAGGCGAAAATCTTTGGAGCACTAATTTCAATTCCAAAACCAAGGGAGACAAGAAGAAGAATCTTTGTTTCTTTGGGGCTATGCTATGGAGGTAACAGCCTGAGCAAGAGCAGAGGAAGGAGATAGATCAAGCAGAAACAGTGGAAAAAAAGGGAAAAGATAGAAGGATTAAGAATTAGGCAAAATGCAAGACTTGGGAGTCAACAAATGAAGGTGATTCTTGAAGCATTGCGCTTTCCTTGTGACAAGGGAAACCATCGACTGAAAAGATATGGTGATAGACAGTAAGGAGTAACTCTGCTGTGCACTTGAACACATCAAAGGCACATCCAAGAACACATCTTTCCTGGAAGCTTAAACAGACTTAGCATGAGATATCATTGCTATTAAAAGCATCACTGTACAAGATGACAGCTGGGTAACAGCTTTATAGTCAAAGTGGCAGAGCTGACTCGGGGCTTCACAAAAAAAAATGGAAAGCTGTTAAGGCAGACTTCACATCCTGACAAAAAACAAGGGGAAATCCAGTATTTCTGAGAATTTTTACCAAAATAAATTGATTTCTTTGTAAAAAGCCTTCCTTTTAAGTAAGGATGGACCCCAGGAGGAAAATTAACTCAGCACTGTGAATTCTGAAATATGTGCATCGTTTTGGATACCTGCACCCAAGTTATTAGTACAGTTCTGGTTCTAAAATAAGTTATATTATCCTTTCTCTAGCAGGAAAAGTCCCATTAAAACTAAATTTACACAATAAGTTTCCTACCAGGGATATGCTCACGTCCTCCAGTACAGCATTAATATGAGCATTTCTCATTAGTTTAAGATAAGAGCTCTTTCAGTAAAAGTATTGTGCCTTTCCTGCACATAAGTGTTCACTGGACATAATAAAGTTGATCTTGCTTCAAACTTTAATTTTAAAGCATTGCATTTTAATTTAAATACAGTTTTCACCTCAGCTATGCTAACCTGTTCAAAGTCTGATAATGCTTTTTAAGAATGATCAAATTTCTGCTCCTTGTCATGAGATTTAATATGTTTTTAATCAGGATATTCATATGAATGTTATAAAATATTAAATCATTAAACAAAATTATATTATTTACTTATATTTTTTTAAGTCAGTGCAATGTTGTGGCAAGGAGAACAAGACATTTCCTGAAGAAGTTAGGAATGCATTGATAAATATGTCATAGCTAAATGGCTAAAATTTACTATGTAATTCAGAATTTTTACATTCCATTATAGGTCAAATAAACAGGAACATTCCAAATTCACAGGAATGCCTAGTAGATCAGGTTGTAAGGCAGACCTTCAGAAACAGCTCACAATCACAACAAACTGTGTGTGTTCCTTCAAATTGATCACCACCAAATAGCCTTAAAGTCAGTTGACATTTATAATCAAATGCCTTTCCAAAGAAAGAAAGAAAATGCCTACCTCCATTGCTCACAGGATGAAAGCCGGGTAAGCAAGGGAAGAACCATAACTCAGACACAAAGGTGAAAGCTTAGTGGAGTGTGACTGAGAAGTACATAATAGAGGACAACATCCTGGTTGTAGCTTACTTTTAAATCTGCATTTTTTCATGTAGTTTTGCCTTGATGCTTTTTATAGTAGAAACTGCAAGAAAACACCAGATAGAAGCTTTTTGTTTCAATACAATCAAATTTCTTCTCATATGCCAGGAAGGACTTAATTTTGTACATTCTTGAGACTGTTCAGATTTTCAAGGTTTTGAATGCTTTGATTTGTGAAAGTTTTTCAAGATTGCAAGATTTGTGATGCTCTGAAATGATCAATGCTGACCATTGTGACATATTTCTGAAAGCAAGAGATGAGAAGAAAAATACTTTTGGAACATGAGAAACTTCATGTTGCAACAAAATTGTTCCACTTAATTTTGTTTGCTTTCTTTTTTAATTGATACTTTTAAAATTAAAGTAGCTTTAGAATGAATAATTTCATGGAATCACAGAATTGTTAGGGTTTAAAGGGACCTCTAGAGATCATCTGTGCCAAGCCCCTGCCAAGGCAGGGTCACTCAGAGCAGGTTACACTGGAGCACGTCCAGCTGGCTTTTGAATGTCTCCAGGGAGAGAGAGACTCCATAACCTTCCTGGGTACCCTGTTCCAGTGCTCTGCCACCCTCGGTGTGAAGACGATCTTCCTCATGTTGAGGTGAAACTTCTTGTGTTTTAGTTTATGGCCGTTGCTCCTTGTCCTGTCACTGGGCACCACTGAAAAGAGTCTGGCACCATCTTCTTGGCACCTGCCTTTGAGATATTTATATGCATTAATTAGATCCCCACTCAGTCTTCTCTTCTCCAGACTAAACAGGCCCAACTCCCACAGTCTCCTCATAAGAGAGATGCTCCAGACCCCTCATCATCTTTGTGGCCCTCTGCTGGACTCTCTCCAGTAGCTCCTTGTCTTTCTTGTACTGAGGAGCCCAGAACTGGATACAGTATTCCAGATGTGGCCTCATTAGGGCCGAGTATAGGGGGAGGACCATTTCGCTTGACCTCCTGACCACACTCTTCCCTATGCACCCCAGGACACCATTGGCCCTCCTTGCCACAAGGGCACACTGCCAGCTCAAGGTCAACTTGTCATCCAACACTCACAGGTCCTTCTCAGCTGAGCTGTTCTCTAGTAGGCCAGCCCCCAACCTGTGCTGGTACTTGGGGTTATTCTTCCCCGGGTGCAGGACCCTACACTTGCCCTTGTTGAACCTCATTATATTTCTCTTCACTCAACTCTCCTGCCTATCAAGGTCCCACTGAATGGCAGCATGGCCTTCAGGTGTATCAGCCACTCCCCCCAGTTTCATATCACCAGCAAACTTGCTTAGGGTGCATTCAATCCCTTTGTCCAGGTCACTGGTAAACAAGTTGACTAAGACTGGACCCAGTATTAATCCCTGGGGAATGCCTCTAACTATAGGCCTCCAACTGGATTCTACTCCACTGATCCTGACCCTCTGAGCTCTGCCATTTAGCCAGTTCTTGATCCACCTCACTGTCCATTCATCTAACCCACATTTCTTAGGCTTACCTGTGAGGATGTTACAGGAGACAGTGTCAAAAGCCTTGCTGAAGTCAAGGTAGACAATATCCACTTCTCTCCCCTTGTCAACCTGTCCTGCCATGTCACCATGGAAGGCTATCAGATTGGTAAAGAATGATTTCCCCCTGGTGAATCCATGTTGACTAATCCCAATGACCTATTATTCTTCTACATGCTTGGTGACCACCTCCAGAATGACCTGTTCCATCACCTTTCCAGAGATAGAGGTGAGGCTGACTGGCCAGTAGTTTTTCTGGTCCTCCTTCTCGCCCTTCTTAAAGATGGCCATAACATTGGCCTTCCTGCAGTCATGGGGCACCTCTTCCATTATCCATTATTTTTCAAAGATGAAGCAGAGCAGTGAAGCAACAACATCTTCCAGCTCCCTCAACACACGTGGGTGCATCCCATCAGAGCCTATGGATTTATGGGTGTTTAGTATGCCTAGCTGATCTCTAACCCAACCCTCTACGCAGAGGGTTAAGTCTTCCAGTCCAAATCCAAGGCTACAGCCAAGGCTGCCCCCAACCTTCATGTTTTCAACCAGTCTCTCCTGGTTTGTCAGTACAAGGCCCAGCAACACACCTTTCCTCATTGGCTCCTCCACCACTTGCATCAAAAATTACCCTCAGTGATCTGCAGGAACTTCCCGGACTGTGTGTGCAGAACCATGTTGTCCCTTCAACAAAGAGAAGGTTCTCCAGGAGAACCAGGGCCTGTGACTGTGAGTCTATTTCCAGCTGCCCACAGAAAGCCTTGTCAACTTCCTCCTCCTGATCAGATGACACAACAGTGTCACCCATATTACTGTGTCCCTTAATTCTCACCCATAAACTCTCAACTAGTTCATCTGTCTCTGGGTAAAGCTCAATACATTCTAGTTGCTCACTCACACAAAGGGCAACTCCACCCCTCTGCCTCTCTGACTCGTCCTTTATAAATAGTACATAGCTATCCATGACAATATTTCAGTCATGTGAGCTACCCCACCATGTCTGTGTAACTGCAATGAGATCATGGCCCTGCAACCGCACATGGATTTACAGCTTTTCTTGTTTATTCCCCATGCTGTGCATATTTGTATAAAGGCACTTCACAAAAGTAAACAAGCAACCAGATTCCCAAGAATGGAAGAACTTTTTCTGCTGTTTTCCTGTGTAATCAAGTTCTGGGGAAATCGACCTCACTCCATGAAACATTTCCTTCTTAACAGATTTATTTTTTATAAAAACAAGCACATGGAGTTAAATTAAAAGAGCTACTTGCCTCAATATCCTGTCTTAGATAGTGATTGGTATGCTTAAGGAGGTATTCATGAGATGGAGAATGCATAAAGGGTAATATTTCCCCTGGTACACCATTTCTGCTTTCAGCAATTAGATAATGACTTCCTGAACTGGAGATCATATCTGGACCAACATTCTCCATCACAATCGATACAAATACCACTCAAGAAGTCGTCCAGTCCATTTCTGTTGAATCATGTTGGTTTTAACATACAGGAATTAGTGCTATGGAAACATAATTTGTGGTTTTGTACACCTTACTGCTAAAGAAAATGATTCCACATGCAAAAGAATGTTCATACAATATTTCATGAAGTCGTGAAGAAACATCATCATCATCATCATGGCTAGGCTTCGCAAACAAAGATTTGTGAAGGACTCTACCCACGCTTGAAGAAACAGAACTATGTAAAAATAAGGGAGTCTGTGAAAAGAGAGTTTGAAAGAAGGAGCTAAGAAAGTTAAATTCTTACATATGATGTGAATATTGCATTGTAGTAAGAAAGGCATAGGTTAGGATGAAAACAAGACAGAATGGCAAGGAAAAAAAATTTGCTAAAAACAGGAAAACATCTTTTGAATTGCTGAAATTATGCACATGTTAACTAGTAAAACAAAGGGTGTGATAGAAACTCAGGCATATCAAATGAGAAGAAAAACAATGCAGACTAAACCACAAGTTGAAACTAATAACAAGAAAATAAAATAAAAATTAATACTAAATTAGTTTAGTGGAAATAAGAGAAATTCCCTGCTATAACCTTCTTCTCATTGTGGTTTCAGCAAAGGGACTGTTTGATACTGAAGTGGTTGTAGGATGGGGCATGCAGCAAAACAACAAAACAAGCACTAAAAACATCTCCAGGCCTGGATCATGTGGCCCCAAGAGCTCTAAGAGATCTCAAGGATGAAACAGCTAAATTAATAACAGCACTAACTTCTGGCTTAGGTTCCCATGGTGCCTGAGGACTGGAGTGTAACATCTGTGGTGTCACAGATGTGGAATTTTTTTAAAGCTCTGTTGGGTTCAAGAAACCTCTAAGTCTGACTTCTTTACTGGGTAAATTAGTACAAGTACAAACCAAGTGCAGAATTAGTGGATACCTTGAGAAATATGGCCTGCCTGGGAAAAGCTAGCATTGCTTCAGTAAGGTGAATATTTTCCAATTTCTTGATCAGTATTCATACATACCAGAACAACATTTCTCATTTTCATTTATCCTAAAAACCCCACACCTGAAAAAAATAAACATAAACAAAATTAATTTGAATACCTTTTTGGCATCTAAGAATTAGGAAAAAAAATGTGCTCAAAAAATATATTATACATTTAATATACTTGTATATATTAATGGAATAACATTTTTCAAAGCTTTTAGAAAAGTACAGTTTCCAATAGTACGAAAAATAATAGGTCAGATTCTTTTCTATCTCAGAATAATACCTCATGAAGTCAAACAAGGGGAAGTGCCAAGGGAAAGAACAGCCCCAGGCACCAGGACATGCCAGGGGCCATCCTATTCAAAAGCAGCTTTGCAGAAAAGACCCTGGGGTTGGACACCAGGTTGACTATGAGCCAGCAATGTGTCCTTGCTGCGAAGAAGGCCACCGGTATCCTGGACTGCATGAGACAAAGTGCTGCCAGCAGGCTGAGGGAGATGATCCTTTCCCTCTGCTGAGCACAAGTGAGGGCCTTACCTAGAATGCTGTGTCCAGTTCTGGGCTCCTCAGTATGAGACACACATGGACAAACTGCAGAGTCCAGCAAAGGGCCATAAAGATAATTAAGGGTCTCAAGCACCTCACGTGTGAGGAAAGGCTCAGAAAGCAGGGAGCTTTCAGCCTGGGGAAGAGAAGGCTCAGGGAGATCTCACACCTGATGGGAGGGTGCAAAGAGGGCAAAGCCAAGCTCTTTTCAGTGGTGCCCAGGGACAGAGCCAGAGGCAATGGGCACACCCTGAAACACAGAAGGATCCCTCTGAACATCAGGAAACACTTCTGTGCTGTGAGAGTGACAGAGCACTGACACAGGTTTCTCAGAGAAGTGGAATCTCCATCCTTAGAGATATTCAAAATCTAGACATGGTTTGGGCAACTGTCTCTGAGTGTCTCTGCTCGAGAAGAAGAGATTGCACAGAATGACATTTAGGGACATTTACCTTCCCAATCCACAAACTGCTTCAGCCCTAGATAAACTGGTATATCTTCAGGACCAGACTGCTTGTGAATCATTATGAGAAACAACCCCACCCTGAAGACTGCCAAACGAACTTTGATCTGTCATTGCTTTCTCTCTCTTTCTTTCCCTTCTCTGTTGATCATTCTTCACAGAATCACAAAATATGGTGAGTTGGAAGGGATCCACAAGGATCATAAAGTCCAACTCTTAGCTCTGCACAGGATCATCTCCAAGAGTCACACCATGTACCTGAGAGTATTGTCCAAATGCTGTCTTGAACTCTGTCAGGCTTGGTGCTGTGACCACTTCCCTGGGGAGCCTGTTCCAGTGCCCAACCACCCTCTGGGTGAAGAATCTTTCTCTAATATCCACATAAACCTCCCCTGACACAACTGTGGACCATTCCCTTGGGTCTTGTCACTGGTCACCACAGATAAGAGAGCAGTGCCTGCCCCTCCTCTTCCTCTCACAAAGAAGTTGTAGACTGCAGTGAGGTCTCCCCTCAGTCTCCTCTTCTCCAGGCTGAACAGACCAAGTGTCCTCAGCTGCTCCTCATACGGCTTCCCCTCAAGGCCCTTCACCATCTTCATTGCCCTCCTTTGGACACTCTCCAATAGCTTAATATCTTTCTTATACTGCAGTGCCCAAAACTGCACACAATATTCAAGGTGAGGCCGTACCAGTGCAGAGCAGAGTGGGACAATACCCTCCCTTGACCGGCTGGTGATGCTTTGCCTGATGACCCCCAGGACACAGCTGGCCCTCCTGGCTGCCAGGGCACTGCTGACTCATATTCAACTTGCTGTTGAACCTTTCCACAGCACTGCTTTCCAGCATCTCATTCCCCAGTCTATATGAACATCTGGGGTTGCCCCATCCCAGGTGAAGAATCCAGCACTTTCCCTTGTTGAACTTCATATGGTTGGTGATTGCCAAATCCCCTAATTTGTGGAGGTCTCTCTGCAAGACCTCCCTGCCTTCAAGGGAGTCAACAGCTCCTCCAGTTTTGTGTCATCTGCAAACTTCCTTAGTATCCCTTCCAGTCCCTCATCCAAGGAATTTATGAAGATATTGAAGAGCACGGGGCCCAAGATGCAGCCCTGCAGAACCCCACTAGTGACAGGTCACCAGTCTGATTTTACCCCATTCACTATTATCCTCTGTGCTCAACCTGTGAGCCAATTGCTCACCCACCACATGATGTGTTTATCCAGCTGTGTGCTGGACATCTTCCTGTCCTGGCTGGCACAAACAGAGCTACTGTGATTTCACTTGTGCTGAGAAACCTCAGTCTCAAGCTGGGGCTGTGGTGAGAGCCTTTCCAATTTTGGGGGGTAAGAAATTCATCACCATTTTCCCCACACTTTTCTGTGATAAAAATTTAAGAGTCTTATTTCATTGAGGCCGCCTGACTGTATGTGGGTTGCAGAGGTCACACATATTTTTTCCCCTCCTTCTCTATACTCGGTGGTTTCCTGCCAGATGGAATTTGCAGGAATTGTCAGGGGGAAATTGGCAGTGCACGACTTTAAAACATGGAAAGTTTATGCTATTACCCTACAATTGTATCAATCTACTGCACTCCAAATAATTTGCCATTATACACTTATTACTTACTTACTAACATTCTTTGTTCCTTCTTTTAAAAAGACAAATTCTAAAAATGTCCTTATCTGACATTTTTAAAACAAATTTACAGAGGAGATACAACTCTAGGTTCATCGCTTTCCGTGGTTTTTTTTTCGTTTTTATCCAGGAAATCTGACTTGAGCTGTTACAATTCCACCTCACAGTTTAATTACCTTGGCTTTAAGAACATAAAACAACTATCCTGCATTTCTGCTTTCCTGAAGCATTCAGCCAGAGTGAGCTGCTATAGCTGTGTTGCCTCCTGTCTGCAGCAGCCCTCCAGCTAAACTAGGCTGGCCGAGAGGAAATAGCTTGAAAGAATTCATAACTAGGATTTGTTTAGCTGACTAATAAAATGCTTTGTTTCTAGTTTCTTTTAAGCTCCTTTTCCAGAAGCAACCTTCTTGCAATTCTCTAACCATGATTTTGAACAACATTTCAGGCTTGGATTCCATTGTTTTATTCTCAACACCCTTATGCCTCTCTGTGCATAGGCCACGGATGGAGCTGGCTATACTTTGTTGCCCAAATCCCTTTCTTCTTCATAGGTGTTACCTGGAGCAAGCTCCAGCAATAAAAAGGAGCAACAAAGATCTGCAGCAGAACAGAGTTGCTGTAAAGGTGCATCAGACTCCAGGGCCTGACAGATACACCAGGTGGGGAGCCAGGGTGAGGGGAGCATTCCCAGCTTCTGGGTAGGTAAAGAAGAGGAGAATTTTACGCAGGGTTTCTGCAGCCTTTCTACAAGATTTCCCCCTCACAAGTAGTTGGATATTGGGGTGCACAGAGACCAGTGAAGATTTATTAATCCCTGTTCTGACAACTTAATAATACCATGACACTTACTATTAAGACACCCTTTTTATATCAACTAGTCTTGCCAATTGGTAAACACAAGCATTCTCTTTAAAGGACTGTAAGTGAAAGGAATTTTCTTTTTTTATAAAATATCTTTCCACTCTCTCAAATGTGGGATTCTTAACTCAAGTAAACTCTGTGCGTGCTTTACAATAGCTGAATGCTACAGTTTAGAGAAGCCCTGTTCAAACATTTGTTTTGGCAAAGTTAGTTGCCTGCTCAGTCTAGGGTGGGATTAGATTAAGTCCAGGTAATGAACAGAGTAGCTCTCTGTAAGGGAAAGCAAGAAAGAGTAAAGATTTTGCATTAGGGATTCTCATACATTCAGCATTTATAGCAACAGTGTGTGAGAGAACTTTTTCCTCAATGGGTAGGAGTACATTCAGAGAGTGAGACAATCTTGGCAAAGATTTTGGCTGCTGTGGTAGACTGACTAACTTTACCAATTCACACTGAATATTACCATCTATTATTTGCAGTAGTCAGCATGTTACTGCTGACTCTCTGTCACACATTCGTACCCAGAATACTGGCCCAGGATTCACAAATACCACAGGCTTTCTCAACTTTAGTATATCAAATTTAGACAGTCTCTTTGGCCCAATCCAAAAGGAGGCCATTAATACAGCTGTTTCTATCAATGATAAATAACCTCATTTCCCTTATCTAATCCAGATAAAGGGAGATAGACAGATTACACTGTCAACTGCAGGGACAATTTAGTGGGGCTAGAGAAAGCAGCCAGGATATTTGTTTTAAAACCAAGATTTTAAGACGACTTTTTTTTTTTTTTGGCAATAATTTTATGTCCTTCTGGAGGCTCACACTGCCAAAAGCCCAAAGAGTGCTGCATTTTATTAGCTCTGTTGATTATCATAGCACTGAAAAGCTAAAACGGAGAGCGCTGTCTTACTGCCTCAGTCACCCTGGAATGCCTGAGTAGTTTCTCCCCTACCTCTGTTTCTCATAAAACACAAGCTGCTAAAACAGCTTTGTTTTGTCCTTCTGTTATCCTTCACCAACATAACTTCATTTAGCTGAAATTTCCTGTAGCGATTGTTAAGCATTAAAGATTTTTATAAAATAACCACATGGATTCCAAAAGGAATCCAAAGCCATCTCAATATAATGGAAATTCAAAACTTCATTATTGTGTGCCTGATGAATGGTGGGCAGTTATTTGCAAGTGAAAACTCCAGGCTGAAGAGTATAATCATAAAATGCAAAATCAGTAACTGTGAGGAACTACTGAAAAGTTGCAGATTACAACTCCCAAATAAATGTGGTGGTTTGACTCTGGCCGGATTTCAAATACCCACTAAAGTCACTTTCTCACTCCCTTCTGCATCTGGACAGAGAAGAGGAAAAAAAAAAAAACTAAAGATTTTTGCATAGAGATAAGAGCTGGGAGAAGTCATTTACTGATGGGCAAAACAGACTCAACATGGGGTAAAATTTAAATTTATTACTAACAGGATAAAAGCTAAAAAGTGAGAAATAAAACAGGCTTAAAACACCTTCACCCCCCACCTCTCCTTCTTTCCATTGTCTCTCCTCTCCCTTCAGGAGTGCAGGGAGACAGGGAAGGGGGGTTGTAGTCATTTCTTGTTTCCCATGGGGTACAGTCAAGTCTCTACACCTCAATGGTCCTCTGCGGGCTGCAAGGGGACAACTTGCTTCACCACGGTCTTCACCACGAGCTACAGGGGGCCACATCTCTGAGTCCTTCCCCTGCTTCCGTGGGGTCCCTCCCACAGGAGACAGTCCTTGATGAACCTCTCCAAAGTCAGTCCATCCCTCGGGCAGCAGTTCTTCTGCTGTCCTGTGGGTTACTCCTCCATGGGGTGCAGTCAGGTTTCAGCACCCCGATGGTCTGCAGGGGGACAGCCTGCTTCACCATGGTCTTCACTACAGGCTACAGAGGGCCACAGCTCTGAGTCCTTCCCCTGTTCCCGTGGGGTCCCTCACAGGGCCACAACTCCCACCCGGGAAAAATTTGCTCCAGCGTGGGTTTCCCTCTCCTTGGGCCACAGGTCTGCTGCAGGACTCTGCTCCATCCTTGGGCCTCCCATGGAGTCACAGCCTCCTTCATGCATCCACTTGTTCCAGCATGGGCTTCTCCATGGCTGCAGGGGTGTCTCCGCACCCTCCATGGGCTGCAGGGGCCTCAGTTCCAAGTCCTTCCCCTGCTTCTGCGGGAGAGGGGGGCCCCTCTCCCCCTCCTGCTGCACTGACCTTGGTGTCTACATTGTTGTTCTCAAGTTCTCCTCCGCTCTCCTGGGCTGGAATTTCTTCTGCCCAATAATCTCCTCTGTTTTTAAATATATTATCACAGAAGCATTACAATGCTAATTGGCTCAGCCCTGGCCAGCAGCAGGAAGTCCCTCCTGGAGCTGGCTATCACTGGCTCTTCATAGGACAGGAGAAGCTTCTAGCAGCTTCTAACAGAAGCTAGCCCTGTAGCCCCCACTGCTACCAAAATCTAACACATAAACCCACAACAATAAAGTAGAATTAGGAATGCTAAACCTCACGGTTTTTAATTAAAGGGACTAATTTGGTTAGAGGGTAAAGTGAACTGGATCATTATTTCTGATCGTTAGAAGACAGTTTCCAGTAATGGAGTTCAATTAGGTTTTGCTGAAAGCAAGGAAAAGACATTTATAAATGATTCTCCAAAGTTGCATTTATGTGATTCACTACCGTATGATCCACTACTGTGTTTGCATAAGGATCTAAGCAGGCTTAGTTTTGTTCTACTATTGTTCTGCTCCAAAGCAGTTATCAGTGGATTTGCACAAAGAACTTCTGCTGCAGGCAACTTCAGAGACTTTGTCCAAGGAAAACAGGAAAGTTGGATTATTTGCTTCATTAAGAATAAATTGTTAAATAGCAGCCATAGCACAAATTTGCAGCACAAAGTTTTAGAACATCATCATATCTGCATCAGACTTTGCAGAAAACTAATATGAAGGACAGTGATGGGTTCAGTGCAGAAGGACATGAGCACATATAAAGAGGGATACTCTGTTGTACAAACTACGTGATTTGTCTGCAGATATGTTTGTTGAACTGAATTTTCTGATTTGCATATTTTAACACTATTCATCTGAGAGAATTTATGTTTGCAGACATCTGCAAAACCTTCAGTAGACCCTTTAATATGTTTGCTTTAGTTGATTTCTTTTGCAGACCTCTGAAGTCAAGGTTCACTTATATCGACCAAGATAAAAATTGACTACTATACCTAGAAATAATTTATAGATTCCAAATTCAGTCTTCTGCAAAATCTTTAGAATATATGAAGAATATTTGATTCTAGAAACTTTACAGTAAATAAATATTACATTAAACATCATAGCAACAAATACTGTTTCTAGTTCCAAAGGTTTAGACAATGGAGCATTTCTAATTTTTTTTTCTTTTTTAGAAGATTTTCCTTCCTCTATATTAAAGAATAATGTTGAATCATCAAATTTGGCAACACTTCATAGTTCATTAGGTAATTATCCACTTTGATATCTTTTATATCTTTTTTTCTTTGAGTAAGAATTCAAGTTTTACAGATGACTTACCACTTTTCATTGAGAAAAAAAAGTCTGTCCTTGGCTTACTGCTACTTACTATAGTGATGTCATTCTTCATTTTTCTTAAATGAGTCTGTAATATATTTGAAATGTAGAATAATGCTGAAAGGAATTTAGTAGGATCAGCCTGATGGGACAAATACTGAATATATAAATTATTACTCAGTCACTACTGCATTTGTGAATTTTGTGCTTGTCTTTCGGTTTTGTCAAGTATAAAACCTCGCCTAACAAAATTTTGTGGTAGTTTCCCCAAGAGGGATCACCATGACTTGACTTTCCCAGCACTCATATATAAGACCAGGAGATAATTCAGCTGTGCAACATCCGTTGTGACTTCACACAGGCACAGCCATGTCCTTGATTCCTTTGAGAACAATAGTGCTTCACAAGAGAACTTTCAGATTTTGTTGGCCCCAGGTCTTTGTCCCACACTTATTCTTTTGTCTGTGTGGTATGTCAATTCAGGATCCACAGGTCATGATCACATCACATCCAGAACAGCCTTGACGAATTTCAAGGCATAAGTATTGTCAGTGCCTCTTTTCCCTTCCTTGGATTTGAGGGGATAATGCTAGAAAAATGCATCCATGCTCCAGATCTAGTGTGCCATCTGAACAGTTATATCTGAGTTTTAGAGAGATTTGGACACTTAAGGCTTGAAGTATATTGTTATTTTGAAAAAAAAAAAACAGTCTGAGATATATGACGCAGAAAAACTTTAAGTTACTTAATTATTGATACATTCCTTGAAAATAACTATAAAAAGTCAATAATAGACATATCTACGCTTGTAAGCTATAAAAAATGGTAGAATGAAAAATTTCAAAAATATTTTATCCCAATTAGTGAGCAGAGACAACATGGGAAAATGCTATTTTTTTCAAAAAATATGTTCTTGGCTTCTAATAATGGACAGAGCGGAAGAGTTGATGCTGCTGCTCTCTGGGATCATTTAGGAATTATATCTAAAGAAATGTTATTTTCCCCATTATTTAGTTTTGTCTGAATTATTAGCGTTATGTTGAGAATAACAATGTTGCTGTCAGAAATAGATTCTGAACCGAATGTTTTTCTTATTTACATTGTATAGTATGTGCTAGAATTTTTCCTAGGATAACTAAACAGCAGATTGGATTCCTCTATGTGTGAACACTAAATACAACTTCTTTTATTTCTTAAGTCTGTTACTGCACATAACATTATGCGTTAGTATATAGTTCATGAAGAAGCTTATTCTGGAAACTTACACTTATTACAAACAAAGCTTTATATTGTCATTACTTACTTGTACAGATAAGACTGTAACTTGGATTTATCTATCTAGCAATGAGATTAAATATTTTGATTTCTGTTGCAGATACATATCAGCAGCAATTACTAAAAGGGATGCTTTAACTAGAAGCTTAAACACACATTTTCTTGCAAAGCCGGAAGAAACATAAGTTTAAGCAGCTTTGCAAATCAATCTTTTGTTTAATTTTTATTCAGATTATACACAAAAATATTGTATTTGTTACTCCATACTATACTAACTTATCATAGAATCTTACCATAGAATCACAGAATCACAGAATGGTTTGGGTTGGAAGGGACATTAAAGACCGTCTAGTTCCAATGTCCTGCCATGGGCAGGGACACCTTCCATGAGACCAGGTTGTTCAGAGTCCCATCCAGCATGGCCTGGTCAGGTCAACAAGCATAAAGAACAAGGTGTTCTCCCTTTTTAGTAGGTCTTTTGAGTTTTCCTAAGGGTGATGCTGACAACCTCAGGACCTTGTTTGTCCAGATGCAAGGGTTTTCATATATTCTGTTTATAACTTGACACTTACTCTACCTTTCTGAATTCTGGAGTGGGAAATTCATGGACTAGCCTGTTCAAAGAGCAAGTGAGTCCTCGATGGAGAAGCTGGCATATGCATTCATTAGCAATTCTTCCAAATTTTGGTATTTTTAATTTATTAAATTAAATATAAATTGATTAAATTAAATATAAATTAAATTATTCATATAATTTAGCATGCTCTTGATACACTCAGTGTCGTCTTTATACTTCTCCTAAGCTTTCTCACACCAGCAAAGCTCATCTACACAAATGTTAGCATTGAGGCTTTTACAAACAAACAAGACCACTAAAAACTCACCTAGAATCTGGTGGAATAGAAACATTTGGTTTTGTTTCATAGTTCAGAAGGGTCCATTCCTTATTTTTGTCCTCTGGGTGTCTCCCTTTTAATTTTCATGACCTCTTACACAGTCCAATATTATCCACAGATGGATGAGGATTTGCTGACATAATGAAAGGGGTTTATTCTGACGATGCACAAACTGTACGAGGTCTTTCTGTGAACAAGCTTTCTTTTTTGACAGCTTATGATTAATGTACAAAAAAAGATAATTGTGTACAAATTAGGATAAATACCATAGCAATCAAAAAGTCATGGATTTGGCAATATTACATATTAAAATTAATAGTCTGGACAGTAGAGATAGATACTTTTCACATTAAGCCTGTAAGGGGTTCCAAGCAAGCTAGGAGTCAAAAACAAGTTCAAAATGTTATTGTTGTATCTTTCAATAAGTAGGACTGCTTAGTCACACAAGTAGAGATACAGAAAGGAATTCAAGGTAAAAAAGGCCACATGGCTCACACGGAACACAAACTGAACACTGATTAACCATCTCATACTCCTGAAAGAAAAACAGAGGTGGGAAATGCCAAACCAGGATCTAGAAAATATATTATTGTGGAGGACCACTATGAAGACAAAGAGATCGAATTGTACAACCAATTTAAAAATAACCTTTAGAGTTCTCTTTAAAGGATTTGTTGAATGTTATCCCCAGTTGTTATCCTATTCCTCCCTGGTTATATGTGAAACCCTCCCTATTGCCCCTGGTTACGGATCTCCTCCCCTCACTCCTATTCTCCCAATATGGTCATGCCCCACTCCTCTTAATCCCATATTTGGAAGACCCCCCCCTCTATTCTGGACCTTTCCATGGCAGTCCCTATAAAAGTGGCTGCCTCCATGTTAATAAAGTTCACTCCTGTTCGACTCCCAGTGGTGTGGGTGCTTGTGTGACTTCTTTCACCTTGCGCCGCCAGCCCTGGGGTCTATAGTGCATGACACAGCTTGCCAGCTAGCCACGGAACTGCACCAGCTCTATCCCGGAGTGGACCTGCCCTCCTCTCCTGTGAGCTGTGTCATATTATGCTCTACAAGACATAAGAACCTAGCCTTTCTCTTGCTTCTATAAGTGAAAAGTCTTAGGTGAAATACTTAAGCAAAGGGACGAACTAGGAGATCAAAGCTTCTTTTAGATGTTCATTTTAGATCTGTTACTCCTACTATTATTATTTTTTGAACATAGGAACTATTTCGTGTGCTAGTGGGAAATTTGTCTGGCCAATGAGAGGTAACTAACAAGTCATACTATGCTTTCTGCAGTCTGTCTGTGCTATACTAGATGTGGCAAAATATTTTTACATGTAGCACATCATGTTCAATAAGCCCTTGGGAATCAGGAGATAGGCACTTAGTGCAGATTTGTCAGCAGTGGTGCTTCGTCACTTCTATCAAGTGTCCAAGAACTAAAATTGGATCAGTCAGTTGAGCCTAAGCTCAGATTTTCTGGAAACACATAGTTTATTTGTATCAAGGATAGTTAATTTTATAGCTTTTTACCTACTTCTCTGGTTAAAGATGCACCAACGCATTTGTTATTATACTAATTGAGTTGATGAGAATTTAGTTTCCCATCATGCTTACACAGACTTGGCAATACTGGTGATTTTGGTTTCCTGAATTATTCTGTATCTAAGGACCATGGCAGTGCCAATGCTTGCAGTGATTTTCCTGGCAGGGACTGTGTTCTCTTATTGCCTTATCTGTGCCTTGCAGAACTGCACTTTTACCTTTTCTGCCTCCATCAGCAGTTGCCTGAGATTTCTCAGATATGTCACTTATTGCTTGTACTTTTATCTCCACTTAAGCTCTCATGGCTCAAAATATGTCTCTAGGAGATAAGACTATGGTAGACTGATTTGTTAGACTGATTTTTAACTTCATGCTTTTCTCTTCCTCACTGAAAATCTGTCTCACTGCTTCTATCTGTCTTTATGGTTCCTGACACATGTTGTACTTTCTTTGTTGTAACTTCATTGTCTGCTAGCATTTCAAGTTCTGCATGATTGCTTTTTAATGTATTTAGGTGCAATAATATTACCAAATGAACTTGGTTTAAATGCAAAACACTTGAATAATATATGAAAGAGACAAGAATGTGAAGCCTGTCTTTCTCAATGCAAATCCTACATTGTACTTGGATTTGCTGAAGAGTAAACCTAAGAACTCTTTCTGGGAGTTCTGGACTGCCACAGGAAATCTTTGAGATAATGTCTAAATTGTGAAGTTTTATTAAAGCCTGTGTGCATCACTCAGACTTGTTTTGTCTTCACAAATTCAATCAGCAACTAACTGAAGATGTGGGTTTCCTGTCTTCTCATTCATTAAGTTCTTTGCTTTCACCTTCCATCAAAATTTGCTTTTGTTGTAATGATTTGAAGAAATTTAGGTTTTGGTTGGTAAAGGATTGCTGGAATAAATTACATTTTAGAATTTAGAAAAAACAGGAGATGCAGAATACAGTCTCTTCATAATGAACATGGTCCTTTCTCATTTACAGTAAACTCATTTTTAACTGTCTAACCAGAATAGAAGGTTAACAGCTCAAGTGCAGAAATGCATCTGCATCTCCTGCTTAGAAAGTGATACTACTAAAAATATATATTTGAGTAGTTGCAAATAATCTTAATTCTTTTATGTCTGGAACATGAAACAAATTTTGCTTTAAGTTACTCTGTTGTCCCCATAGCTGAAATAAAAGATAGTTTCCTCAGAATAACATTGCATTGCACTTTCAGTTCTGCAATCAATGCTTGCTTCATTTTGCATTACACTCTAAATCACCATTGCACTGTTTCTTCAGCATTCATTGTAAGAATTAATCTCTGGAAAATTTTATCTTTTGCCCTTCTGAATAAATGTGGGGTGATCCTATGGCTCATTTCCTCACCTATCTAAAGGAAATTTTCTCAGTACAGAAGTTTTCTTTCAGTTGGGAAAAACTGCTCCTTTGGATGTACTTCTCTCTTGTCATTGAATTGGAGCAATAGATAACTAACTTCAAACAGATACGTTGTTTTAGAGCACCAAAATAAGATAGCATACATCCTATATGTCCTACCTGGAGAACACAGGTAGCATTACATAGATTTTGTTTTCAAATGATGGTTTCTTATTTCTGCTGATTCAGTGGGCTTGAGTTAAAGTTAAACAAGCTTCCTTTTAACAGCACTCAGCTGAGTGCAATCACACTCTGTAAACAAACCTAGCTTAATCTTTTCTCCTTTCAAAAAAGGAGGGAAAGGGGGAATTTTTTGGCAAAAAGATTGCCATTTTTCAACCTGTTATAAACATGTCTTCTATTGGAAGAGTTGCACAGTTACCTAATATACCATTAATAGTGTTGCATTTCATGACAAACATTATATATAATACATTTCAGGACTTCATTACCTCTACTCTTATCTGAGCCAGATCACATTTTTAATACAGGCCCATGTTCAGCACTGGTTTGGATGTCTGTGTAGCTTCAGCTCCAATATTTACCAAAGTGTGTGTATTTCTGTTTGCATGATTTCTCTTATAGAATATTCCTTTGTTTCAAAGAAGGTAGCCGTCCCAACTGATTAATTCTTTAATGCTATAAATATCACACAAAATTTATTTTAAAACTTAACAAAAATTTATTGTGTATCCCAAGTGACTTATTGCTTAATGCTATAAATATCTCACAGACCCTTTATTTATGTTTCTATGGGATTTTTATCTGTGTTTTTAATCAATTAAGATTTTAAAAAGCCCAATTCTAAATATAAGTGGTCCTATGCTTGAAGGTGTACTTTCTTCAAGGACTGAAGTCACAGAAATTGTGTTTATACTGCACAAGTAGGTATGCTCCACATAAGATATGCAGTCTTGCTTCCACGACCATGTGGATCCTGTGCAACCTAGGATGCAAAGGAGAAGGTTCTCACCCTGCCCAAATGCTGCAATCCAAACATTCAGACAGCATCTCATAGATCCGCATCCTCACATAGTACCTCAAAGACAGTCCCAGATGTGTTTACATTATAGGTGAAATTTAAACCAAATACCATGTACCAAATGGTTGCAAGGACACATGGACTAAATGTGTTGGGTGGCCAGAAGCAGCTGCAATCTACAGACAGTTCAGTATAAAGAAATGTATTCTTTTTAGTTCTGGAGAAGAAAACTGTACACTTGCAACTGTAGAATTTTTATTCTTCCTTTAGCTCCACTTAGCTGGATCTAGCTCCATCACAGCTCCTAGAAAAAGCATTTTGAAATCTATCCAATGTTGTTTTACTGAAAGAGGATCAGCCATTTCCTCAGTGAAGAGGTGAAATATTTACTGGTTAAACTCCTATGTTATGTAATTACTGAAATGAATGCAATTACTTTAAAAGTATGAAATCAATTTGATTAAACTAATTAACGAAAGATAAAAAGATATTTTCCCCCATACCCTTAGGTAGAGCCCTAGGAAAGGAAATGGCCTGGAAGATCAAGTGACACTTAAAGCTTAACGTGTTCAACAAATTCTAAACAATAAAAAATCTAACTGCAGGATACAAACCTAAACAGAGTCATATGGGTGCAGACCTCTTGGAAATCTGTCCTAAAGTTGGGATTTCTGGAAATTTGGCATCCTAGCAGTTTAAAATTGATGCACAGTTATACATTTTAATCTCAGATATCAGACTAGCACTTTATTCATTCAGAATCTTTAGCTTGTTTATAGAAAGCTTGCAGCTTTCTGTAAAAATCTTGTAAAAACTATCTTTCTGTTACCACTTCTGTGATGGAAAGGTAATGAATTTTATATAATTGTCCTTAAGTAATTTAAAAGTCTAAAATATTCTTTACATGTAGATTTTACGTGAAATAGCTTTATGTTGTGTGTATAATTTTGGCAAAAGTGAAAAGGCATCTACATGATGGGCAGCAAAGTAACTCTATTATTCAAAGCATCTCTGTGGGAAATTCCTAGCACATGCCTTTCTTCCTGACACAGTTGTTTTTTAACAGCTGTGATCATTGGCTTGATTATCTTGTTTGTTATCTGTGTGTGAAGGATACATCAAACAGAAGTGATTTTGTGAAAAGATCTACTTCCCAAAGTGCCTATGCCTCCTCCTGCAAGTTTGCAGAAAAATCAGAGCTTTTTCAATTGAACATCTGTCTGCAAGAAAAGTTTTGAAAACACCCTGCCACGTCAGCCAGCTTTCTTCGTAAAGACGCCACTGCTGTTCCACAAATGATTACACTCATTTTCTTCTCAGGACTCAGCCTCCCTTTTAAATGTTGCTAAGATATCAAGTGCTTGATCGAATTTAAAGCAGAACAGCTTGGGATCACCGTTTGTTAATACATCAGCAAATTCCTTTCAGGAATGTGCTGTTCAGCATATTGTACTCTGGGATCCATTGGTTCCTGTAAACAAGGTTATGAATCACTTAATCAGGATAGAATACTTCTGAAGAACACTCCAGCAGTTTGGACATCTCAACATTTGCTTTTCATGTGCCTGGGGTTGCTAATGCCATATTCAAATCTAATTGATACAGATAGATACAGCTGTAAGACTCCACGTGAGAGTATGCTGGTTTACACCAGCCATAAGTAATTGCTCTAAGGTGGAAAAACGAGGTACAAACCAGATTGACACACACACTAATTAGTTCTGGAGTTATAGAAATAAAAATACCTACCTGGCATGAATTAACAGCCTATTTCATAGGTTTCTCAAAGAAAACATCAACCAAGTCTGTAAACTTTAGTTGTTTTCCTATCTTCTCATCCTTTATCAACAAGTGATTCCTCTGTTATGATCCTTCTAGCTATCAAAAGTCAGAATAAACACAGCATTGGTCTAAATCAGATGCTTTTGGTCAGATGACAGACCCAGTATAAAATAAAATCAAAGACAGCTAAGCATTTATATTGGACTTAACACAGTTAAGACTTGATTTGGCAGCAAACTGTAGGACATCTGCTTCCTGCTCTACTGCCCTAATTCCACATTTGCATGTTGAATTCAATGACAAAACTACTATGAACTTCAGATGTTCTGTAACTAAAATAAACAATCATATGTAAACTAAATTGGGAATTATAACTGAAGTTATAAGTTATAAATTAAGCAACAGAAAAATAGCAAAGTGTTGGGAATTAAGAGCTCCATTCACATTGATTTAAGGAAAAAGAAATATATTCAGAATCTATTTTTGTATAAGACTTTGCCAGGCAAAGCTCTTATAATTGTTTGCATGATAGAGTACAACTCCTTCACTTTTTTGTGAGAATAATCAAAATCGCCGATGATTGTTCTGAATCAATTCTGCTAAAGAAAACCAGCTCAGACTGCTTTAAGAATGAGCATGAAAGTGCTGGACATGCCTCTGTCTCCTGGCCATACTGAAAGGACTAAGCTCTTCATTTGTTCTGTATGTTTATAGTAGATTATGTGAATATCTCCAACCCTCAGCAGATTCATTCACAGTGCATATAAAGTATCTCTTAGTGGAAAAAATACTTCCCCACCTACATTATCTGTATGCAAGATTCCCTTTGGGGATGGTGGCTAAAAGTATTGTTGGTGATTTTTTGGTATTATGTTCTCCTAAAGCAACTCCATGAGTGTCAGCGTGCTCACTTCAGCGTGCTTGCTCAAGTGTGAATAGATCTTCAGTTTAGCTCTCTGTTTCTGAGATAGGAGACACTACATTCCTTCAAGAAATGTCCTTATCAATCTTCTGTACTTGACATTATCTGCACAAGGGGCAATAGAAGCCCTAAAACAGCTTG
This sequence comes from Cephalopterus ornatus, assembly GCA_013396775.1. NCBI lineage: Eukaryota > Metazoa > Chordata > Aves > Passeriformes > Cotingidae > Cephalopterus > Cephalopterus ornatus. The sequence goes on from VZRE01002948.1 coordinate 43,553, forward strand.
TGCCTCTGGACAATCCTGTCACCAGCTGTGGAGTGAGCCTGTCCTCACTGTTTTTCCTTGCTGTAGCACTGTGAAGGCTTTTAACCCATGCTGGCTACTGACAGCTAACCTGAACCCCACATCCAGTAGCCTGCAGCCTTCTCACCTGCAGATGTTCATCACAACCACACATGCTCCATGTGAATAAAGCATAGGGAAAATCACCTTCATCAAGGAAACTGCCATTTTCTCATCAAGCTATTAACACAAAAAATACATTGTTACTTATTTTTCCCGAATAGTTGAAAACATTTTTCTCAGCAGAAACTTGGATTAGACTTTGATCTCACTGGCATAAATCTATATTGATTCCATTAGCTGCCCTGGTCTTACTTTTATGCAATTGAAAGAAGAACCGGGCCTTTGATATATTAAGACAGCCTTGAACCAGCTTTCAGACTCTAATTAGGAATCCACTGAAAGGGAAAAAGAGTTTGTTATGATAAATACTGACAGAAATGTAGTTACACAAGCCAAGCACTCATGGTGTAATAACACTACCCACCTGTAACTCAGCCAAACAGAAGGCTAATGCCAGACACAGAAACAAAGGGGGATCAGGAAGCTCAGACAGAACAGGAACCAAAAGACCATTTGTCAAGCAGTGGCCTTTTTCTTAGTCAAAAATTGGCTAGGAAAAATCCTGATATGTAATGGATCCATAAAACAATTAGGGGTGAAAGATTGAACGATCTAGCTGAGCTTCATAGATCAGCTGTCCTATGGAATATTTCCTCATTGCGGTTTCTCCTCTGACCAGAAAAAAAAGGAAACCCAAAGATTTGTGCCTTAACTTTTGAAGTCTCATTCCTTGACTCAGATATTCACAATTACTAAAAGTTACAAAGGAAAGTGAAAGAAGCTCAGTAGTAAGTTGTTTTAGGAATAAACACACAGAAGTTTATTTCTACTGTTTCAGTGTAATTTATTCTTCAATATAGAGTTTATATTTCATTTAGATTAGGTTTGGTTTTAATTGATTTCTTTGGAGGCAAGGTGTATTGCGATCACATTTCATGTCGAGCCCCCCTCGCCCCCAGGCCACAAGCAATTTGACCTAATTAGGAAATGTAAAACGGTGTGATGGAAGAATGAAAATATTAAAGACAGTTAAATTCATATACAAGTCTCATGAAAACTGTCACATGAATAGAGAAGAGACACCCAGTTAGCGGTCTTTCTGAGCAAAAGTGTAAGTTAACTAATTATCGCTTGTGTTTAACCTGTTGATGAACCAGTTGGCGCATAAGCTGCTGGCACACACCTCACAGACCACTGATGGAGTAAAGAGGGCAGCTAGAATTGCTGAGAAATTCTGAAAACTACCATAAAATATGCAGGAGGATGTATCTGAAGGTATTGAGGCAGATTTCTGAGGCTAAAGTACAGGTACAAAAGACATGAACCGATGGGAAAGAAAGCTGAATAATTTGACTTTCTGTCATAAAAAGGGACAGGGTAATAAGCCATAGGAAAAGATCAATGTTCTGCTTTCAGTTCTGCCACAACTCTATTGGGTATATTATCAGGTCAGTCAACTAATCAGCCAGTGCACCAGATTACCATAAAAGAGAGATAAAATGCTTACTTTACAGGTTACAGTGAGGTCATTCACTTTTGTTATAAAATGGCTTTGCAGCATTAGAATAATCTACAGAAGTGCAAAGTGTACATGAATGGAACACAGAAGCGAATGTAGGCAGACATAATATTGTCATTTAATGCAATGAATTAACACTAAATTTGGCCCAAGTTGTTTTCTCATCCAAATTCACTCACAGAAAAATCTCCCCTTCATCTTAAGCCACTGAGAATCAGGCAGTTCCTTTTCTGTATACCTTCTTGTTCTTCAGTTGTGGACCTTTGCTGACCCTCTCCTCTGACAAATAGGCCCCTGAGAGACAACCACCTGATACTGAGTCCAACACAGGTTTCCCAGAGAAACACTTCACCCATCCTTCTCAGGATCTTCATGCAGTTTTGAGTATTTCTGCTTTACACAGTTGCCATTCACAAATCTCTAGCACTTTTTTTTTCTTCTAAAAAGAAAGCCATCCTAAAAGTAAAAGGTATCCTGCTCTTCCTCGAGAGAATCTTTGGGAGTACAGCAACTGCATTCAAGAAGACTCATGTTGTCTTCTGGACTTCTCCTGCTGTGAAAGCTGGTCTGTTTGCTTCCACTCTCCTCTTGTCCGAAGTTTTCCATATCTGCCTGAGGCTTCCTTGTTATGAATCCTTATTTAAATCCACACTTTACCTTTTGGCTTCCATGTACAATGCTTGGCAGTCTCAGTAGCCACAACAGACAAACTGGCTACTCTGGTTTCTGTAGGATAGGTCTATCTGATTTTCAGGTAGGATAGGTCTATCTGATTTTCAGGATACTGCCTTTTCAGTAATCTCAATGTGACATCTTTTTACTATATCCATCCTGGGAACAAGGCAAGATATTTTTTCAGCAGCAAGTTCTACATATGTGTAGAGAGGCATTTAAGAAACAGCGGATGTCAGAGAAGCAAGACAGGTTAAAATAATGAATTTAATCTGCGGTTCAAAGTTTTCTCATTAAGTTCAAACTACTATACTTTCCTCTGTCTTCCTGGACAGCTCACTACATTTCTGATCTGATCAAGTAGATCCATCATCATTCATGTTTGGCAAAAAAACTTTTATGTTTGAAATACTTATAGTGGTATTGTAAGAATATTAACAATAAATAAGTTCTGACAACTGAGGTCCAGAGAACAAGGACTATGCTACATCCTTGTAAGCCCACCAAGGATCTTTAATATAGTAGCCACTGACAACTGTTGGCATGTGCTGTGGGTTGTAATTGAAGCTTTGTTAATAATTAGAGTAGTTCTTCTGGAGTGCTTCCCTGCAGATTCTTGAGATTTTGTGGAGGTCATTCTTCACAGTGTTACAACTACCATAAATACCTTTGGTTGTCTTTTTAACTCTCAAATTAGCAGCTGCTATTCCCTTTCTAAAATGACCTTGTCCACTCCAAAGATACTAATACTTAAAATAGCAATAGGGGTTAAAGAATTGAAATGCTTTGCATTGAAATTTTTCCCTCCCAGTGACAAGGGTTTATCATCTAGCAAGTTTGGTTTTGCTATGGCTTTCTGATCCTATCATCACATATGGAAATGGTTGTCATTCTGGTACCTCATTCCCCAAAGTTTCATAAAAACTGTGGTTGCTGAAGATCCATCCAGAAAACTATTCTTAAAACCAACAGTGATCATTTTATGCAAGCTAGCAATGTAAGAAATCACTTCTGGTCTCAGAGCAACCTGACTCAATTCTTTCAGAATAGTTTGAAGATTATAAAATAAGACTAATTACAGTAGGAAAGAAAAAAGGCTGCAAAGGCTTCTCACTACTAATTCTTTTATAGGGTGGGTAAGCCAAGTCCAAAATATGGATCGTGTTAAATACCAGATCTCTTAGTACAGAAGAGTAATATCGTTACATCAATTTATATTTTCATCATAGCCACTATATTTAACTGGCTTCATTTTATAGGTTATTAATATCACAACTTTTGTTCTGTTTGACATTGTTTGATTGATCTCTCCTACATTGAGAGCCATCTGCCCACATTGTTATAAGCAGCAGGATAGCATAAATTAACCATTTGTTAGTATTAAAAATGGAAAACACTATGCTTTCATGATGTCCTTACACCATCCAAGCCTACTTCTGTTCTCTACAAAACACAGCATGTCAAACTATTGTTCAGCATTCATTATGTTCAGATCAACTATTTCCATATTATGTTAGAAGCTCAGATTTCCTTTCAGCCCAGGGATGTTGAAAAGTATATGAAGTTTAATATTTCATGCAAAACTAGGTTATGTAATGGTTTCACATATAAAGTAGGTGAACAGATGGATTTCTGCTCTTGTGAGCTGAACTAGATTAAATTAGAACTAGATTTAACTAGGTTAAATTATGTGGTCCTAATAAGGTCATTTAGATGGAAAAAAATAAATAAATAAAAGGATGATTAATTCCATCACAAAATTTCAATCAACTTTTATTTGAAGAAAAACAACTGGAACCTTTTAGCTATAAATCTAATTTTTTTTCCTAAGTAAGAATAAGAAAAGTGTAAGAACAGAAAATGTTCTGTGCTCAATAATCTATCCTCTAATGTTGGAATTTTGTCTTACAAGATTAATTTCTTCCAATCACGTCTTGTATGCCACGTAACAGAGGATTAGCAGCTGCTCATAAACAGATGCTTATATTTGTCACAGGTATTTAGGCCCACAGCCAGCAGTAGCCAGACAGGTGTTTCATAGAAAACCCACATCTGTGTCACAGGAAGAGACTAGTGTCTAATGACTGCCTAATAGCTACTCCTCTCAGACAAAATGAGTATTAGAGCTACAACTCTTCGTATGTCCCAGTAGTTACATTTGAAACTCAACAACTTTCTAAGCTTACAGAGTTTTTCAAATTCTTCAGCCTTTTCCATGCACTATGTAGCTGATTTGTCACACTACATGATGCATGAACTAAGTTATTCTGGTTAACCTCAACTAAATGAGAACGGGATTTAAATACTTAGATAAATTTATATTTCTTTAAATAGAGGTCAAAACATATTTCTTCACTCTTTTGGTAGGAAGAATAATAAGCATTGAAAGTCCATAAACAGTGATGTTTATTGTTCAAAGGCTTAAAGATTAATTTTTCACACTGCAGCAAGCAATGACAAGTAGACGAGGACAGATAACGTTGCTGAACAAAGCAAAATGCTAAGGTAAATCAGGATGTGTAGACAGAGAAGACTGACCTAATTTCAAAAGATGCCTAGATAATTATTTTTTAAAGCTATGGCCAGTGGTCAAATGTTTATACCTTCATTTTGCTTTTTAACTGTAGTCAAAAAAATCTTCCAAAGTCAGTGCTCCTATTTTCAAAAATTCTTTAGATCTGCAACAGAAATGCATAAATCAGGAACTTCAGGTTACAAAGTATTGTTTTGGGATTATTTCTCAAAGAACCAAGTTCTAAACTACTCAGACTCTGAGTCTGATAAGAATGATAGGACCTTTAGACACTCACAGCAAAACACATGTGAGAAAAAGCAAAGTAGACAAGAATTTTCCCTCTTCTAAGGGAGAAATAGTTGGTGAAAGAAAAAAAGTAGTGCTGAGATACCTCCTAAGAGTAGAGTGAACTGTTTTGGTTGACTTGCAGAGGAAAGCTTAACAAAAAAAAAATCCTTAAAAGGAAGTGTTTGTCTCAGTTATAGCCTTTTCCAGTGGTGTTTTGGGGGATTTCTCTGTGGCAAGGAGATTCTGCTTTCATTGGGGTGTTTGAAAACATCATCAAAAAGAACCATACAAAAACCTTGGAGAAGAAGTATTTCTAATTTTGATAACATTTTTTGATCTTTTAAAGAGAGTTGGAGGTTGGGGTTGGAAAAACAGAAAAAAAGAGAAAGAGCTATTAGAGACGAGAGATCATCTTTGCTTTTTAATACTTAAACTCAGTTCTTAAACCAGAATTACTTTTATCAGAAAGATGAAAAATCCTTGTTATGCAAAGATTCATTTGTTTTTGCTTATAAAGGAACTATCTAGGCGCAGCTTAATTTTTTTTTTCCTGGATATTTTCATAAGGACCTTGAAAATCAAATATGAAATCAGTGTTTTAAGGAAAATCCATCTATGTAAACTTTTTTTGTTTGCCAGTCCTTTGCAGCTTTTTTGACCTAATCCAGAAAAAGTTAAGTTAGTCACATTTTTATCACAGTATTATTGTTTCAAATAGGATCTGAGTGATTCCCTGTTGCAGACAATCATATTTGAGGGATTCTAGTCAAAATTTTTAAGCTATTTCAAATACTCAAGAGGATTCCATAACTTTGTTTACTACACACTTACTTGCATGTTTTTTAATGTTTCCCCTCTTACTATTTTAAGCAGCTTGTATAAAAATCTATTTAAGTGTCAGGAAACACAAAGGCAATCCCAATTGTCTGAATTCTTCCCCCTGAAGAAAAAAACAAAAAAAAGAGGAATTCCGTTTTTTTCCATGACTTGTTCTGCCTGTGTCTGGGAGCCTTTCTTTGAAGTTAGATCTGCCGATCCTTGCTGGACTCCAAGTGGTAGGATAAGGTGGTGGGTTTTGTTGCATAAGTAGAACCCATTGTGTTATGAATCTATGGTAACCCTGTACTTATCAAAGAAGAGAAAACGAATGGCATTGCACTGCCAAGTACTTCATGTACTGACACTATTTTCATTTTTATCAACTTTCGTGCAAGAAGGAATGGGGTTGGGAAAGATCCTAGTAACGTATGTCACTTCTGAGTTCTGGATGTGTGTAATCAAATTTGTTAGTGTTCCAGAGACTGATACTCCTTCTCATCATCAAGCCTGTAATCTACATGAATGCATCAGAGTATGGAGAAGACCAGAAGCAGCAAGGTATGACATAGAAGATTGATGGTACGTCATTCCATAAGTGTCTATACTATTCCCATAGCCTTAGTTCACATTTTTTAGTTTTGTGCCTTTGTATCTGATTCTGGTTGCAACTAAGCAGAAAACCTCATGAATTTGCACCATCAAGAACAAGTGCTTTTTGATCATGACAAGGTTTAAAATGCTGTATCAGTGATGCACTGATTGAAAACCAGTTCATCTCCATGATCTGTAGCTGCACAGACCAGGGCCTGTGAACTGCTTTTTTATTTCCACCCTCTTCTGGAGTGCCTGGAGCCCCTAAAAGAGAGTAGCAAGGAAAAATCATTCCTATATGCTAAAGAATGCAATCAGTGGAAAAGTGTTTCACAGCTGGATGGGAACACGTAGTGCAACAAATACAAGTTTAGGTAGGATGCAGAAGCCAAACTAGAGTCCAACACACAGACCCTTTGCACATTAAGGTTAAGTGGGGAAAATATGTGAGAAAATAGGTGCCCATTTTCTGCAATTGCCTTTCAGGGTTAGATTTCACATGGCATTTTGCCAACTCACGCAATACCACCTCAGTCCCACAGTAGTTCATTGCAATATGTAATAATGAGCTGTGAATTTCTGCAGCCTTTTTTCAGATCGTGACACAGGACTGAATCAGAAATAGTAGCTCATGAGACTAAGCAAAGTGGAATTATATAAATGAGTAAAAGTAGTTGCGAGACCAAACCAAGAATATTAATAGAAGGATAAAAAAAAATAATCAGTCATACCTGCCAAGAATGACGTGCTGAGCTTTTATCATTTTGTTTCAGCAAGGTATTTGGCACAGGAATGCTTAATGATAGTCAGTGTTGGTTTCTGGTTTATGTTTAACCTCTGAATGTGCTAACCAGGAATGTAGGGAATCATTCTGATTTTGAAACACAACTTAGCAGTTATGTGGGAGGGACTGGACAAAGTTGTGGTCATAAGGTAGAAAAATGATAGGGAGTAGATTCTGCTGTGGAACTTTCCTTTAACGCCATCCTGGAACATTATTCATCTATGCTATCACAACCAAACGTAAAAACTGGAGATAATGCTCAGATGACAGATTCTTAACAGCAGCCGAGAATACTGTATGTGATGGGTACAGTTTTAACTCATCCAGGCTCAGCTTAGTTCTGTCCCCTTCTGCAGAAATGCCGTGCGCTGGGATTGTCCTTCTAGAATTGCCCGGTCAGTTGTGCAGGGTGTCCTTCAAATGCTACCATTGATCCACTCTGTCACTGCAGGACAGGACCAAGATCTCCCATATGCTTTATGTTTAAATAGATGCCTACACTTGGCTTATTTCATTCCTTTCACATATCACAGGTTTCTCTAACTGAATAAAACTTACATGAATAGTTTACACATTTTGTCTGCTTACTGAGTCAGCTGTCACGCAAGAAGGTTTCAAATTAATAATACATTTGGAAGTAGCAAATACTTCAGCTTTGCAAAACCAGCAGTGGGGTCCAAAATGTATGAAAGCTTTAGTTTGGTGAAATTCAACTTGGAATACTGCAGAAAAAGAAAGAAGATTCAAGCATAAGGTCCATTTCAGGACTTTTCAGTAATTCCTCATTTATTTATCAGAAAACCCTAACACCTCTTCAGAGGGAGGTGATGTTAAAAGAGGTAGTTTGGTGGAAGACTGAAAGAATGAAGGATTTTTACTTCTGTTCATTGTCAATGTTATGATTGACACAGGAATGTGATGTCGGACTCGTAGCACATTTCTTTCAGCTGAAACATTTTTGTGGAACCCTCTCTGTTGTTTACATTTAAGACAACATTTCAGCTTCCAGGACATCCTAATTTTGTGCCTACACCAGAGAAAGACCTCATGGTCAAGTCACTATTTACTAGTGCAGTCTGATAATATTGTTTCTAAAATCAGATGACACATGAATACCAGTTTCAAGGACTGGTTAAAACACTCAAGGTTATGCCCTCCTTGAATCTTTGAATTCCCAAATAGGAGGATTATTAAAAAAAGCATGATCAAGGTTAGTGGCCCCTAAAATTAGACCTTACAGCTGTGTTTTCGCTTTGCTGTCCATGTACATACACAAAGATCATCTGTGCATTTGGACTTATTTACAATACAAGAACGATCTTTTTTTCTTTCCAGACTAACATACCCTTCATTAGAATGTCGGAGCTTTAAGATACAGTATTTGTATTTAACATATATTCCTGTATCAGTTCATGTTGCATGTGAACTGATAACATAGACATGTAAAGAATTCTCTTAGAAAGCTTTTTGGAGGCAGTTAACTTAAACTCCCCCTAATTTCAGATTTAGTCAATTTTTTCCAGTTTAATCTATATCAGATGCCACTGTAAAAGGGCAATATATCCTGTTGATTTGATGAAATTATACTTTTAGATGTATTAGCTTTAAAAACCCAAAGAGATGAGTCATTCTTATTGTTGTTTATTTTTAATTTGAGCACTTATCACTCTTCTGCTTTTACAGCAGTTTCACTTTCCCAGAGGACATAAAGATTCTTCTAAATTACAGTGTCTTCTAATGACCCCACAATGACTGCTATGCTGCATTTGTTCATTGCATCCACGGTGCCTTCTCCAAGCCAAAATCCTGTATTTGGTGGGGGAGGCTGGTGATCTAGGACTGGGCTCAGCAGACCTAGGCTAAAGTAGGTAGTACTTGCTCAACAAAGAGGGGCAGCACACCCTCCACAGTGGGCTGGGCACCTGTCCTGATGGAGCCACTTCACACACTTTGATATCCAAAGAGGGACATTGAGATCAATAAAGTGAATTAAAAATTTTTAAGCCAATAAAGTCAACAAGTTCAACATTTTACAAATTTGTGTGAAGAGAACAACCGAGTGATAGAGTTTTTACTTCCAAAAAGTAAATAGACAATTTTTCACTATATGCTTAATTGGAACTGTTTGAGGCAGCTGAGACCGCTGTTCAGCTTTGTAAGTGCTCTGCTCTCAAGGCTGGTCCTGAAATCCCTGTAAGAGCTAAATCACTGTTTTCACCTTAGCACTTTGCTACTCTTACTTTTCCTAGAAGCCACTCAGAAGCTGTCCCTAGATTCCTTTATTCTGTGTCAAAGGGAAATAATGTGGCAAAACAGGATTTACCAGGTTGGTTATATCTCTGTTTAACTGTTACGAGAATTCAAAATTCAATTTTCAGTATATGCTTTCCCTTGGACACACCAGGCTTTACAGAAACCTTTGGACTAGAGAGATTTTAAAGATGTTTCAAAAGCAAGGATCCTGTGTGCAAATGTAAGAGTATATAAATATCTAGTAGGGGGTTTTGTTTTTTATTTCCAAAGGTCAGTAATGTGAATAGTCATGTGAGAGAAGGAAGTGGTAAAAGGCACCAGACTGGAACTCCCGGCTGGGTTCAGCTCCTGGCTCTGTTTCAGTTTGTGACTGCAGGCAATTCTTATAGGTATAGTATTACACTACCTCAGCAGGCTGCTATTAATTAATGTCTGAGTCTGAGGTCTATGTTAGGAGGAATGAGAGCAGGGAGTCCTCTCCATGAAGCAGCAGCTGGATTGCTTTCTGTGCCCAAGGCACCTCTTTCAAAGTTGACATGGGTGTCTCTGCACAGCTCTCCACAGGTAGTCCAGGCCGTTACCTGCTTCCTGGGGCTGAGATTCATTTCTTCTGCTCTCTGTGAGCTACATTCCCTGTAGTTATGAAATTATCATTTCAGACTATGAGAATCAGTTACAGCACTATGAAAATCAGTCACAGGGGTAAGGAAAAAAGAGCTCATACTACAAGAATGAGGGGATGGATTCTTTTCTGCAGCACATATGAATTCAATTCCAGAGAGAAATTAATCTCAGACTATAAGCACACAAGGAGACATAAGAAGAGTCAGAACAAAGGGTCTCTTAAATGATAATCAATCTATCATGATTGTAGCAAAATGTTTTTATTGTAAAACATTTGTCTGACACATGCTAATAGACCAGCCAAAAAGGGTATCACAGTATCCCACCTAAACAAAACAGACATTAGCCTCAGAAGTCGGGTTTCAGTTCAAGATACCTACGATTTTTTTCATAACTTTTGTTTAGTTCATGCAAATGCCTGTCATTGCCATTAATTTAAACAAGAGCACCATCAAAGTCCTTAAGTGTAAGCGGCAGTGGTTACACCATCGATGCTACAAAAGCCATCGGTCATGGATGACATTGCAAGCCCAGCTGATCTGCGCCCTGACACAGCAGAGGAGAGAACAGGGCTGCTGCAAGCCCTCAAATGAGGACAGTGAAGGGGGGTTCACTCAGACACCACTGTGTAAGTTGTTCTCATTAGCCATGGTTTGCAGGGCTGCAAAAGCACCTGGTTAACTCAGTGCTAGTGGAGGTCCAGATCCTCACTGTAGATGTGGAAGGTATGGGGAAGGAACTGAAAGGTCACTCACTAGATGGTGGGAGGTGCCTGGCAGCAGCAGAAATGGAATGAGCCCAGATAGCCCTTCAGCTCAGGAAGAACAAGTGTTGAGTAGGTGCTTTGCAAGCACAGGTGAAATTACTAAGAAAAATGAAATTATTCCAGTGTAAATGTAAGGTATGCCTATCGTTATGCAAGTGAAAAAGGATTTGGCAAAGTGGGGCTTCCAAAATGTTATTGGGAGGGAAAAAAAGAAGAAAAAAAAAAAAAACAAAACCCAAACCCTAAAAATTATTTTTAAAATTGAAGTAAAATTAATCAATCATAAGTGATAGGACAGCTCTTAATATTAAGACTTTACATGAATCCAAATGCTCTCATTTCATCTATATATTAAATGTACATATTGACTGGAATTTTGAAAAGTAAAAACTAGGAGGTTACTATGTGATTAAAAACAATAGAATTATAAAGTCTTTACTATGTTTCCATTTTTTGTAGAGGAAATAAGAAGCAAATTGCTCTCAGTTGGGAATCAGTCTTCAAAGTGGAAAGAATATATTCTCTCAGGTGTATAATGGAATTGGTTGGTATAATTTCATTTAGTCAAAGTGGTGTCCATGAGCATTAGTAGGCAAGAGGAGAAAGAGAACCTTTGAACATACATTTTACTTTATTTTTTTATATGAAGTTCACTATCTTACAGTGGGATCCTTGTATAAAACAATAAAGATACATAATTAAGGTCAATCATCAAAAAGGTTACATGGGAGAGATAGGATGAGATGCGGATCCAATGACTTTTGAAAACTGTTTTAAGAATTTATTCAAAGCTCTTTTAAAGAGCTCTCTTCTAGGGGGATAACATCTCAAAACACTCGGACTATATTGAAGCAAAAGAATTCAACCTTAACTAACTTGTTGGAATCCTTTGAAGATATTACTGCCATGATAGATAAAGAGAATTCTAATTTAATTAGGTTTTCAGAGGATACTTAACATTGCTCCGCATGAAAGATTACGAGAAAAAGGTATAGAAGGAAGAGCTAGAGTGGAATAAAAATTGTCTCCCAAAGAACAAAAGAAAATTATGCATAACTATTAATAAGGAAGAAAAGAGATCACTGCATATGGCAGGGTTAGTTGAAGTATATGCTTTAAACATTCTGAAAATTTTGAGGCATGTGTAATTTGAATGGGACTTTTATTAATTGATGGACACAGTTTCTGATGGAGTATATCCACTTCATCCCTCACAACTATCACAGACTTACCTGCGAGAAATTTCCAAGTTGATTACAACTTCATGGAGCAGGGGAAATTATGGATTTCTTCCAATCTTCCCTTGTCCTGACAATGATATAATGGGAAAAGAAAGACTGTCCATGCCAAACTGGTCAAAAAGCATAGCTACAGCAACTGTGGTTATCTAAAAGTTTATGAGAGCAGTTTTCAGGCTAATCTAAATTGGCATAAGAATTTTAAAACTCAGCAAAGTTGTAAAGCATAGACAGCTATCAGACACAAACTGTGTGCTCACTGTCTGCACTGGCCTTTAAAACTACAGGCAAATAGATTAGCACTTCCCCCAAGTTCAAAACTCAGAAGAAAGCGGGAAATGTTTCCATCACAACTGCTTTATGCCAAGACTTTATGTAGTGCTAGTGGAAAAAATGATGGAAATTATAAAGACAAGTTCAGAATGAGTTAGAGGAGCAGAGCGAAAAAAAGAAGGGAAGTGAGTTTGAGATAAACAAGGGCACAAAGAAAATACTGGGCACGTTAAGTCGGACAGGCTTTTCCTGTCCTTGTGCTGAACATTTCTTACGCTGCCTTCTCTATTTTCTAATCATATAGTCCAGGTGAAAAGGCATACTTTGCTCTTGTGTTGTTTTTTTTTCCATTTTTTTCCATAAATATGATAATTGTTACTACTCCATCCCTTTCCTAAAAAGTGTGTTAGTAGTATCTGACCCAAAAGTAATATCACACAATTCATCATACGTGGCAGTCAGAGAGCCAAAGCTGGGAACCATAGACCAATTTTTTGATTGTGCCTTCCTCTTTGCACCTCTGTTGCACTGTGAAGCACAACACTATAAAGCCCTTTAGGGGATTACTTGCAACTTAAAATGGTACATATGTATCATAATTACACTGTATTCCAATATAATCAGTACATCTTTTGCAGTAAGAAATCTCTTTGATCCTCTCTACGAAGTCAGATAAGAAGGCTTCTCTGACAGAAAGTCATTTTATTGAGTGATTTGCTGCAGAAAATCTTTCTTAGCTAGTGCAGTAATTGCAAAGCAAGAAAATCTTGGTAGCTATTCAGAATCACAAAGAAATTTTTGAATTATATTCTTTATCTTGTTTCAACTTATTTTCAGCACATAGGCTGCAGTCATTTTGCAATCCAAATCCAAATGAGGATACAGTTCTCAGGCACATAGTGGTAACAGGAGTTAGATTGATTAGTAAAGGGCAAATTATCAAAGGATCTGCAGCACCAAGTGTTGCTCTCACTGCAGAGAGATCCCTGGGCATATTACACAGCAGACCACATTTGGATGGTTGCCCTTCTAGCTTCTGCAAGAACAAATACCCATTTTCATCAGCTTATGAAGGAAAAGCTGGCGCCCAGAGACACCCATTACTAGAGTGCGGGCTGTGGCACAGGAAATGCAGTCATGTTCAAGCCTTTTCCTGTGTTTAAGTCCAGATGTCCAGTGTTCTGTAGTGTTTGCCGTATATGCACTACCAACTGTAAAACACTTTGGTGTTCTTTGAGGGTCACCAAACTGGCCTTTTCCTATTCGTCTGAAGAGAATCATCCTGAGCAAAATTCACCACAGAGAGAAAATTAAGAACTGAAACAACAGAACAAATCTGCAACCTTGTCTATGGAGCTCAAAGAATCACTGGAGAGATGGCAGAGGGCCAAGAGGCTAGGAGGGTGGTCTAACAAAGGACCAAAACTGCAGCAGAAGTTCAGGGTATCAAAGCTTTGTGCAAATGAGCCTTTTCCTGAGCAGTACGGAACCTCAGTCACAGCTCCTAGCACTCATCCTAACCCAGCCATTACAATCCAGAGCAGTTGCTTTGATCAACCATTTGAACTAACATTGTTTACAGTGGCATAAATAAGGAGTCGTTCTATTTTGGTCAGAGAAGTTTAGCCCAGAATAAAACTGCAGTGACATCAATACTGAGACCACAAGAATCACAGTCTGCCAGTATTTAGAATAGTTATGATCCCACATAGACAATGTTTCCCAGGAACATGAGTTTTCTATAATTCGTTATTAAACTTTTAAATCCTCAGAAGAGTGACAGTAAAGCCATTCTATTTATTGTTAGCTCAAGGTCAGATTTGCAGATTTACAGACCAGGTTGGACAAACCAGCTGGTAAATCTAACAGAAAGTCATTGTGTACACTTTCAGTTTCCCAAAACACACAGTTTCACGGTTGCATTCACAATGAACAGACCCAGCATGATGCAGCTTTTCTGACTTTCTGTTTCTATACATCTATCCTTAATGCAGTGCCTAAGATTAAGCAGATGGCTCTGCTCATGGCTGTCCCTGGAAAAGGGACAACCCTTTGCCATTTTCTGCCTTCGGGGACATGGGATTCCCAAGCAGCCAGATTCCAGGCTGCCTAAATGGGCAACACAAGGCCCAGGTGGACACCAGAGCACAGGTCCAGCACAGATTTCGGCAGTCAGATGAACACTAAAGACTTGGCATTGCATCAAGATCTGGTAACACAGGGGGCGTCCAGAAAACCATTGCTGACATGAATGCAGATTTAGCAATTTTTTTACTAACAGGATGGTGGTTGCAAGTTTAGGGCTGTATTGCTAATGATAATAGAGTGAGGAAGTCCCTGTAATGTGTTACAAACAAATCTTCATACTGTAGTAATTCTCCCATTAACTGAAACACTTTTTAAGGAACATTAATACTCCATATCATTCCTGGTGTTTTCTAAAAGTGTTCAGAGGAAATTACTGGCTTCTGAGTGCCAGATCCCAGCCTATAGGAATGATAAAGGGCCATATTAAAATAAAAATTAAAAAAGAAAAAGAAAAAAGTAACATTTTTTCAGGCAGCTTTCTGACTTACCACAATTCCGTCATCCCTCCCGAGCCTAATGATGTTCCTCACCAGGGACTGGGATTTGTACTAACACCAGAAAAGTCAGGGGTTTTCTCACAAAAGTTCATTGCTATTTTCAAACAAAATACTCGTTGCTTCCTGATCAGTCTTCTTATTTTTATGCATTCCCTCATCTTTGTTTGAAGTGTATTTCTAGGTAGAGCCCTTTGCTGGCTTTTCAGTTTATTCATAGATTTTTCTTTCAAGGAGTGGGTGGCATTTCAGTACGATGGGCTCACTAGCTCATTCACCACAAAGGAAAATAAAAATAACCAGCTGAAAAACTGAAGTTACTGGAATGTGTAATACTCAGCGTTAAAATGGCACAAAGTGCCTGCCTATTTATAGCTCTTGTTTTGAGAAAGAGTGAGGCACACTTTGGGCACTAGATACAATGCATCACCCAGGAAAATGCGTGGCTTTGCATTCTGTGTGTGAAGGACTTTTGTTTGTTGCAATACCAGTAACTTCCCAGGAAAATGAGGTTTATTCAGCATTTTGTTTATCTCCTTTATGCAAGAAGATGCCAGATTTGACACATGCCAGTTTGGTCACTGAGTAAAAAACTGGATGACTAAATAAAATTCTGTGTTTGCTGTAACTCAGATTTAGCCACATATCTCTGTTATTATATCTTTGCTGAGACATGCATGCTTAGCTTGATGACACAAGAAATGTGTTTTCATGTAGTAAAAGACCTGTAGTATCTCATCCATCAAATGATGAGACTTTGAGGAGGACAAAACACTGCCAACACACCAGTATCTATATTTTTTATGTGCTTCTTTGTCCTTATTTGAGTCATGCTGAACTACACTTAATAAATTATGAGTTTGATAGTTTCTCTCTTTCTTTTAAAGTTTTAATTTATGGTATTGTTTTACAATTCAGTAGAAGGTGAGACAGAATGAAATGCCAGAGAGCAAAACAACTTAAGAGAAATAATGAAACTGCTGTTTGCAAGAAATAAAACTATGCTGCACATAACATGCAGAAGACATATGCAGAGACAGCACTATTAATGTCAGCCCAGAGATTTTTGATGCTGTGTTTAAAAGTAAGCCAAGCCTTACTGTGCACCGTGTGGACTGATAGCAGAGAGGAGTAAACAATAAGAGTAATTTAAACAATAAGTAAATAAGAGTTAATAAAATCTCATTCTGAGAACTGAGGACCACAAGAAACTCCCTGTAAGGTCAGAAGGTCAGTTCTGTGGTCCATCTACCTTTGTCTCAAACGGCAGCAATAGGAGATGCTGGTTACAAAGAGAGCATGAACTGAGCCGTTCTCTCCCCATACTCCCCAATACCTCTAGCCCCTGGAGCAGAGGCCGAGAGGGCACACTTCTGCCTATTCCCTTCAGCATGTTCCTGTATGGTAGTTTTGCAAAAACAGCTATAGACTGTACATGCTTTTTTGAGTCTGAAACCTGTAATCAAGCCTGACAACAAAGGTTGGATCAAAAGTGGGTAAAAAATGCAGTGGAAAAATGAAGGGAAAAGTCTCTGAAAAGCCTCTGAGGTGATTCAGCAGGGCACAGTCACTGAAAAAAAACAAAATTCTGAACTGAAGCCAAATAATAAACACGGTCCTGTGGATCCATTAAGGTACATTAATGCTGCCACTTTCCCATCTGTTCCAAACGAACAAGTCATCTGCAGTCTTGGCTTCCTTACTGTGTGAAACATTCCTCTATTAAATTAATCTGGAGAAAATGTATCTATTTCATCCCTAGTGGGACTTTGTTTTGTTTTAATAGGGTCACATACCATGGATTGTAGCCCATTGAGACAACAGATAAAAAACATGTGAATAAAAAAAATAGAAAATGAAACAAATAAGTGATAACTGCATGCCGTATTTTTTCCTCTAACATAAATGCTTTTGGAATACCTGCAACATTTTTTCTGTTGTGTTAAGAAGGTTAGCAATTTACACTAACAAAATTGGCACAATAACCCTGGGAATCCTTATTTTTCCATGAACAATGTACAATGACAAAATTCAACAGTAAATTTCCATGTCCTTAAACTCCGATATATCTTTCAACTATGAAACAAAATTCCTTGTGCCAGTATCACAGAGAGAGAAGCTCATGCTTGACCTTTGTTGAGCAAAAATATCTGAAAAAATATCTGGCATCTCCTGAGCCAGTAATTCCCGGATACTTTGTATTGCAAAATTCCCTTCTGTCACCCTCTGATTATCATAGCTCATTTAGTTCCCTATGATGATGTAACCACCCCCTTGGAGCAGTGACAAAATTTATTTCTAGTGCTTCTAAAACATATAAGTTTATAGTGTTCAATACTGTGCCATAAAAGTAGCCTAGAAACATGACTGTTAATGTGCTTAGCAAAGTTGCTTTCATTTATGTGTTTTCACTTAGGACTAATCTCTATGATTTATTAACCATTAGGTGGAAAGCCTCTAGTCTCCCTAGATACCCCACCAAAATTAGCAAATACTCTCTGCAGAGAATAAATCTCTAACTAGCCACTTCCAGGGAAGATGCGTCATTGCTGTGGCCCATATGGTATATTCTCCACATCTCCAGTTGTGGTTCTTTTTCTGTGGCAGATTAAATGTATTATCTTTTTATCCATTCCTTTGCAAAAATGCTTCTCAAAGTACTGGTTAATTAAGCTGCAACCTCACATGTGATTAGGGCACAGGACTGAGTCAGGCAGCTTAGGTTCCCTCTATAGTTATGTTTGGCATCCAGCATTTTCCTGTGAAAGACAGTTACAGAATCACAGAGTCTCAGAACTAATTAGGTTGGCAAAGAGCTCTGAGATCATTGAGTCCAACCTATGACTCAACACCACCATGCAAACTAGACATGGCGCTAAGTGCCACATCCAGTCTTTCTTTGAACATCTCCAGTGACGGTGACACCACTACTTCCCTGGGCAGCCCATTCCAATCTCTAATCACCCTTTCTGTGAAGAATTTCTTCCTAATGTCCAACTTAAACCTATCCCATGTCCTCTTGTCCTATCGCTGATTGCCTGGGAGAAGAGGTCAAACCCCATGTGTTTACAACCTCCTTTCAGGAAGTCGTAGAGAGTGATAAGGTCACCCCTGAGCCTCCTCTTCTCCAGGTTTAACAAGCCCAGCTCCCTTAGCCACTCCTCACAGGACTTGTGCTCCAGACCCTTCACCAGCTTTGTTGCACTTCTCTGGACCTGCTTCAGCATCTCATTGTCCTTCCTGAATTGAGGGGCCCAGAACTGGACACATTACCAGCTTTTCCAGGAGATACTATGGGAGATGGTGTCAGTGGCTTTGCTGAAGTCCAGATAGATAACACCCATAGCCTTGCCTTCATCCACTAAATGACCAGGGTCACTTGGTCATAAAACGAGATCAAGTTGTTCAGGCAGGACCTGCCTTCCCTAAACCAGTGCTGGCTGGGCCTTATCCCTTGGTAGTCCTGTATGTGCTATGTGATCACACTCAAGATGATCTACTCCATAATCTTTCTCAGCATCAAGGTCAGGCTGACAGGCCTGTAGTTCCTCAGATCCTCCTTCTAGCCTTTCTTGTGGATGGGCATCACGTTGGCCAACTTCCAGTCATCCAGGGCCTCCCCAGTTAGTCGGGACTGATGACAAATGATGGAGAGTGGCTCAGGGAGCTCTTCTTCCAGCTCCCTCATCACCCTAGGATGGATCCCATCTGGTCCCATAGACTTGTGAGAATCTAAGTGGGTCAGCAGGTCACTAACTACTTCCTCCTGGATTACAGTGGGGCTATTCTGCTCCCCATCCCTGTCTAACAGCTCAGGCCACTCACCCAGAGGATAACTGGTCCTACTGTTGAAGAGAGAAGCAAAGAAGGCATTAAGTACCTCAGCCTATTCCTTGTCATTGGTGACTATATTCCCCCACCCCATGTCCAACAAAAAACGGAGGTTTTCTGTGGACTTCCAATTGTTATTAACGTATTTATAAAAACACTTTTTATTGTCCTTTACAGGAATTGGCCAGATTAAGTTCTAACTGAGATTTTGCCTCTCTACTTTTCTTTCTGCATGACCTAACGACATCCTTAAACAACTCTTGAGTCGCCTGCCCCTTTTTCCAAAGGTGATACACTCTCCTTTTTTTTCCTGAGTTCCTGCAAAAGCTCCCTGCTCAGTCAGGCCAGTTTTCTTTCAATATCTGTATTCCTAAAACACCAAGTGTTCATACAGGGATTAACGAAACACACCTTTCCCACAGGTACGCTGAACTTAGTATTGCTATAAAGTAAATGTATGTCTTTGATAATATGATTTCAAAATGGAAATAGCCATTAATAATTGTACCACCCAGTGCTTTTCTGCTTGATTTTAAATTTATTGAGGTACATTTAATCTGTTTCAGTTTTAATTTGAAAACATTCTCTTCTTCCTCTTCATAAATTATAGAATTAGGATTTGAATTTATAACAAACTTGTCATGTAAATTATTGTATTATATTCATGTGTAGAGATTTTAATGAAGTTTATTTTTCCCTGCTCTTACTGAAAATCTTTAGGACTGGTGTAAATCAATAGACAACTACTTACTTTTGCAGCAGATCTAAAATTGAAGTAAATAAAGAGAGAGAGACTTATAAAAATGTCTCTATCAAAATAGCAAAATCACTTTTGAGTGTAACTCACTTCATACTGCAATAACTTCTATTTTTAAATCTGAGTGACCCAAACTCGGAATGCAGAAGTTCACAGATTCCCATTCATGACCATAGCAACTCCTGAGTTTATTCAAAATTGAGAGATGAGTGTTGCATGAAGTTCTCTGGTCAGCTAGAGCATGCTTGGCTATATGGTGATGGCAAACATGCTCACAGCATTTCCAGGAGTGAGTACTGTGCAGAGTAGGTAGATAGACCCACTGTATACAACCCAGATCCACTATGTGCACACCTGCATCACTCTGCATCTTATCATGGGAAGATGAGAAAGATTATTTTTGTTCTCAACTCTCTTCAGTGTGCACACAGGTATTGCCGGAAAATTCTGAGATATTGTGTTTGCATAGCCAATAAAAGAATAAGATTCCTCCAGCAACCTCAACTACTATTTTAGTGGTGATCTGGCAGTACTATGGAGAAATTAGCAGGTAAAAAGAATGCTTTCTTCACTTTTGCATAGCAAAGGCAAAAGTAAATTTAGTAACTTCCAGAAGTCAAGTCATCAAGCCACAGAATGCCAAAGCAGGATGAAGATGTAACCTGTGCTTTGTTGAAATACACCCCTCTTCTCTAGGTGGGAACGAGAATTTGAGGTTTCTCCTCTTGGATGCAGATGTGGGAAATCCAGTTAATAGTGCTATTAGACTCTGTAATTTTAAAAAACAGTGCTCTTGATTTTAAAAGGAGTAGAATGCAATCAAAACAAGATAGCTGATATTGCAATGCTTCTTGTTACGTGCCTGATCATTACTAACTTCAGAATTTTCAGTTGCCGTTCATAGCATTTTAAAAAAAAGGAACACCCTTCTTAGATGTTAAAACAGTGGTTAAAGGTGGAGGGTGAGGGGCATTATGTGGGTATATACACAAATCCTAAGCAAATACATATACATACATATACATACAGCTGCTTAAGAATTTGACTGGCCCCTGGAAAACAATATTTTTTAAAAGAATAAAGTTTTAAATGTCTGCCTGGTTGGCTTTTTATACAAGAAACTATCTTCCTATTTTGTTTTTCATTACAACCCTATTTGTACAATCTGGAATACATAAATATTTATAAAAATGTATAATTTGAATGTAAGGACTCAATATCTTAGTATCAAATTAAAATACCTAACCCAATTCTGCTGTTTCAGAGGTATCAGGTCTTAAACATGAAAATGCTCATTGCTCTCTATCCCTGACCAATTTCCCCTTTCCATACTGCAGAAACCAATTCCCACTTTCAGCTTGTGCTTAGAGAAACATTTCAAAGACTCAACCAGCCTCTCCCAATGCTACTTTTCCTAACTTAACCACATTACCACTCCTTCATGTAATTTTAACTTACTGCCTCAGAACAAAAAAAGCAGACCACAGCATTCAGCTGTGGATGTCAGCTGTCCCGGCCGAAGTGGGTAGATCAACATGTCATGAAGGAGCATAAACCTAACGGATGAATGAAAGGATATGATCTTTTTCTCAAAGTAAACCTCCAGAAAGCCCTATTGTGGCAGACTGATTATGGAAGTTTCCTTTTCTGTACATAATTAACATGGGAATAATATATGGGTAGTTTCATCTGGGCTAAGGAGAACCAACTTTTGAACTCCTAGAAAGTAAATGAGGGTCATTGCTAAGCAAGAAGCTACACAAAGTTGCCTACACAATTCTTTTTCTATGCTTTTGTATCTTTTTTTAAGATAAAAGAATCAGTAGCAAATCATTCAATAAAAAAATCACCATGATAAAGGTCACCAAAACGTGATGTGTATTTAAATTAAGCCTGGAACTGAAAAATGTGAGGCTATATTTAACAAAGATGAATGTTTTGTTTCATACTTTAATTAAAAACCTCTGCAAAACCGCCAATTGCCACAATACCTGATTTCTATTCTCTTTGCTTAAGCAACCTTGTTAACTAACCTGTTTGTAAAGAAGAAGCAACAGTTTTTCAGTGTCATTTTTATTCCCAGTTTGAAAAGACAAAGATAGCAGAATAACAAAGATTTCCTTTGTTTATGTTTTGGTTTTCAATGTTATAAAAGCAGTGTGTGTGTTTTGATACTACTGATGAATCTCACCCATTCCCTCACATTCCCAGCTGCCCACACCGAGACACACAAACACCTCACTTTTGTAGCAGAAAAAAAAATAGACTGTAATCCTTCTGGCATCACAGGAATATAAAGTTCAGAAGCAAACCCAAGCATTAGAAACTATCCTTCCTGATGCATAAAATGATCTGAAAGGAAAAAGACCTCAAGCCACAGTGAAAATTCTCCTGACATGAGAGTCAGCCCCTTCCCAGACACTTTTTTCATGAGAATTGGTACTGAGCAGTAGAAGATGCAAACACCACTGTCTTTGACTCTTATGAAATGTTGTGGCACTCGTGTTTTCACACTGTCCAGGTGCTTTTAGCCCACACCAACTCTTTGATACGGTGCGGCTTTCTGCTCCCCACCCTTAGAGCATCTCTCCATCCAAGTGACAAAACAGAGAGAAGTAAGAGATACCCTTCCCCGCCCCCCCAAAAAATAATGGAAAAGTACAGTGGTTCTGGTTTTTGTTTCTTTCACACAGATAGATGCAAAAGTTATTGCAAGAGGGATAAGGAATTTTAGCCACAGTGCTAGGATGACATTTTTATGTGTATTGCTCCATTCCCTTTGATTTCATCAGGGAAAAATGCTGTGTTTTAAACAGCTTCCTTATAAAACGTAATCTAACCCAAGTTCACAATAAACTGGTCCAAAATCAACTTCAAAGTTTTGCTAATTTTGTCCAACTTTGTCCTGGATTATTTAAGCTGGAAACAAGAAATGAAATTCAATAACCAGAGATTTTTTTGTGATTTGTAGTTGAAAGGGAAATTTTGCACTTTCCCGGCCGCTGTGGGTCTAATCTTATAATATAATGGTTTATGCCCCCGCCATCCCAGGAAAAGAACCCCTAGCTGACAATCCCATTCCTCTCAGTGACAGCTCCCCTTGGACCTAACCAGAAT
This sequence comes from Cephalopterus ornatus, assembly GCA_013396775.1. Taxonomy (NCBI): domain Eukaryota; kingdom Metazoa; phylum Chordata; class Aves; order Passeriformes; family Cotingidae; genus Cephalopterus; species Cephalopterus ornatus. Next base: position 66,302 of record VZRE01002948.1, read on the forward strand.
AGGCACTTAAAATCCATGTGAAACCATTATAAATCCCTTTCCAAGCAAAAGATATTAAATGTTGCCCATCATCATGCTGTCCAAATTGTTATTATTTCTATGTAAATACATAAATGTTATTAATAACAATGACAGCTACTTTTTCATTTCAGTAAGCTTTAACTAGTGGCTTTCTCTGTGTTTATACTTCTTGTCTATTGCTCTCACAGATATATATACAGATATACTGCTACAACAGAGGAGCTGAAGGCTTGATCATACAACTACACAGCCCCTAACTTACATTTCTGAAATTATAGGTTAATAAAGGTTTCTCACTCTTAGTTCTCAAAGTTCGGGCCCACTCATCCACATATAATTATTTTTATTAATTATTTTGCCAAATGTGTGAAAATGCAAAGCACTGCCCTTGACATAAGCACAACATAAAATTTGAAAGCACAAAACCCTTGCCTACCAAACCCAAGGCAGCTGCTTGCGGGATCACTGGCCACAGACACCCTACAGACTCTTCTCTTGCTGCACCTTCACTTTACTGCTTGCCACCACAAGTACCCTCACAATATTTTTTTTCTCACTGAAATGGCATTTCCATAGTACTTGAAAGGTCTAGGAAGCTATCAACTCTCTGAAAAGACAGAATTGTCATAGTCCTGAGTACTTCACAATCCAGTGTTTAAGGAAATCTTGTAGAAACACAAAAATGTTGGATTAAAATATTTTCCTACTTGCATCTTTATAAACCAGGAGATTAAATTCTCCATTACCTAACAGAATTGCACAGCTAGAACTGAAGGAGGAATCCAGCCTATGTTGTCTTGTACATTTTTCTTATGGCTGTACCACTAGCCCAGTTAAAACTTTGTTTAATGGCTGATGTGTATCTCTAGTTGATTTAGCATAATTTTGGGGTTTCAGTAATATGCAGATGCCTAATCCCAAGAACCATTAAGCATATAAATATTTTTAGCTCTAGGTTTGATATATGTCTTTTGGCTGATTAGTTTTCAAAACATCTATTTGTACTTGTGCCAAATGGTCTGCCATTTCCATACAAGCCTCCAGTCTGTGCACCAGCACTTTATAAATCTCCAAATAAAATCTTCCTTGTTTATTTTTTCTTAGAGAGAAAATCCCATTTAATAAGCGTGGGCCTCCTTTCTTTATATGAATTTTTCTATTGAGATGGCATGTGTATTCTTTGTAAGTCATTTTGATGTTCAAGGTTTTTTATTATGCGAAGAGAGAAAATAAAACTAATGCTAAAAATATATTGCATTTCTATTGTGGGTTTTATCTATACATCGCTTAAAGCACATAACCATCATTTTTTTGTCTGATGTACTGGAGAAAGACTAGTGTTATGAGGCTAAGAAGGGAAGAAAAGAGACTTTCCTGGAGTTACAGCCAATATTTTGTCAGCACTTGATCTGAAGGACACCCACTCCCTTTCTGATAGTGTTTGGTGCCTTCCACTATGCGTACTGCTTTGCATGTTTAGTTTCTTGAAGTAAATTGTGAATAGTGTCCTCAAAGGGTGTCAGCAGATATTTTATAACGTATATAGATTTTTTCTCTCATTTTTATATATGCATTTTGGATGATTAATTTTCAAAATATCTATTTGCATTTGTGCCAAATGTAAATTTCTAAGGGGGTTACTCACCTTCTGGTGCAGGAAAGAGAATATAAAGCCAAGGTAGAAAGGGAAAAGAATGGCACTGGCAGCAGCATCCCTGGTCATTCAGAAGCCTGGCATCAGCTTGGCATTCAGTCAGTGCTCCACAGAGTTGGGATTTGAGATCCATGATGGCCTTGATCCCAGGTTTTCAAGCCCTATGCCTTTCCTGAGTACTCCAGTAATCACAGAGCACTGGTTATTGCATTCATTCCAGTCCTCACTGGCAGCACCATAGTAATATAGTCCTGATGCCATGGGTACTGATGCCTTCAGAGTTAGCTTAGACCCTTCTCCTTCATTTCTAACACATGTACATGGCTGCATGGAGGCTTCCAGATGGCCTCCATGCTTCCATGCAAGCAACCATGATTTTATCCTGGGCAACCTGGCTTTAAAATATTTAATCCAGGATATCTTAACAGCATAGCAAGAACAGGCTTAGAGGCTCTGTATGTTCAAATATTTATGCTTCCTGGGTGAGTCTGGCAAGCAGTGCTGCCAAGTGTACTGTTATCAGTGTCCTATGCTGGCTAATTTAAAATTAACTTGGGCACTGCCTACATGAGTTGCAGCAACATATTTGACCGAAACCATCATGTCCCTCCAGGCAGGATACCATGTTCAGGGAGAAGGTGGAGGTGAGATGAATCATTTTTAAAACCTGAGCTACTTCACCAGCTGAAGAGACTGACAGTGTAATTTAGGCAGCTGTGTAGCAGCACCAGAGAGAGCACCCTTACACAAGAGGGATGTGAAAGAGGAGCCCAACAAACATTTTGTAGAGTACCTATGCTTGGAATTCGACTGGCAGCTGTGACAAAGGTGAATGGAGGCTGATGTTTCCCACATGTCCTCGCACGGTGCTCAGAGAGCACCACAGAGTAAAATTAGGGACATCCTTCCCATGATTTCATAGGCAGGACAATAGTTTTCAGGAATTGGCATTTATCAGAAACATTTCTTTGAAAAAAGCCCAAAACACTGAAGAAGTGGGAGAGGAAAATAAAGTGATGTGTGAATTTTCTCACTTTGTCTGCAGAGTTTTTTCTCTGGGTGTTACTCCAGAATTGGACCCCGATATTTTTGCTTGATTATTTACTTTTGATATTAGTGTACAGAGATCAAGCTAAATAATGAAAAGATATCAAGCATCTCGGTGTTTACTTATTTATGGGATTGTTCCAGATGAACACAGATTATTATAAAAATAATTCACTCATTCCCCAGTGCCTTTCTAATAATGTACACTGCCGTATCAGGCAGAATCCAGTTAAAACGCTTAATCTGCCTTAAGAAGTGAGCGAGTTCAGTTCCCTGCCACAGAAATGATCCGGCATGTAGGAAATCACAGCTTATGCTCCTTGATGATTTAAGCCTAACAGAGCCCACTTGGTTTCTGAATCTCTCCTCTTAAGACTCCCTGCTCTGCCAAACTGTCTTTTGTGTTTGAGTAGTGCTCTCCACTCGTCCGGCTGCATAACCAGCAAATAGTTTCACTTAGACAAGACTATTTCAGGAGCAGGATGAGTATTAAGAAATTTGCTGTTAAAAGGAAACAAAAAAATGCAAACAAGAAGTTTTCCGGGCAGTCACTCAGTGCCGTGCAGGATTATCTCAGGTTTCCAGCTTCCTAGGAACGTAGTAACTTCCCCGTGGGTTGTTTTGTGGGCGGTGTTTTTGAATATATGCTAATTCAGCTTTCCTGACAGGGAGAGGAGCCGTGTCTCAGTTACACAGCCCTCCTGACAGCCGACAGTGGCGAGCAGCTGCTGCAGAGCCAGGCCATGGGCTGCTGCTCCTGACAGGATCGCTCGCCCTCCCGTCGGGGCCCGTCAGCACAGCCTGTCGCTTCTGTCGCCAGCACCGGGGCCGACATGTGCCTATGACCATGGAGATGAAGGACTCGGGCAGCGTGGTCCTCACAGCCTACCATCCCCACAGCCCGGCCAGGATACCGGGCATGGAGCAGAGCTTTGTACAGGATATCCCTCCCAGCCATTCGCCCGCCAGCAGGTAAAGCCTGAGGGGTGGGGTCCGGTGCCGGGTCCTGATGTTTTGCCAGTGTTGGACGTGAGGTTTGCTGGCTGTGTGACAGCCTGAGAGCATTTGCCGACCACTCGGCCACTTCACGAGCACTTTGCTGTCGCACGTTTCTCGCCTCCAGCGGGGAAGTGATTCAGGCCAGGGCTGCGGGTCGGGCTTGGGAGGGGGGAAGCGCGAGTGCTTGTTTTAAATGTTGTGAGTCAACAGATCACACCAGTTTCCTGCCCAGGATACTCAATAAGACAATCCCCAGGAAAAAAAGGCACGTGAATCAGGCTTCTGCTCAGGTCGCTTAGCACTGAGTTACTGAAAGTGAGATGGCTGGACTGGCTGAGCTTGGCACTCAGAAAGTTGATTCTGGCTTTGGCTTAGAGGATTGTTTAATTCGTTCTCCATTCACTCACCAGGTCAGGACCAGTCCTTTTTGTTTGTTTGTTTGTTTTTTGGTGAAATTGCAGTTGCCGCTTTGCACACCCCCATGCACACAGTGGGAGATTGCATCATTAAAGACTTAGTCTAAATTAAGAGAATTCCTTTGTGTTGCAGGAAACTAAGTATTGTCTTAATTAATGCAGTCGTGTGTATGTTTACCTCCCTGCCCTGTAAGAATGCCTGTATTTGCACAGTTCAAAAACTAACAATCTGAGCAATTTTATTGTTTTAGAAAATCTGATCTTTCTCTCCATGAGTGTCTGAGTTTTGCAATTTTCTCCAAAGAAGTGGTATAAAAGTTCATACTGTAAAAAGTTGAAGAAAGTAGGAAATGCTACTTTGTGGCTTGACTGAAAAAATAAGAACTAAATTCTGAGGAAACAGCAGATGACATTATACCCAGGAATTATGTCCGTGTCTTCGCTTAATAAAAATAATGACATTTACTTCATATTGTTTATTTATAGTCCAATAGCTGTTTTGTTTTCAATGTCATTATTTGGATTAGCTGCATCTTCCTGTTCTTTGTGTGTTTCCCTAGCTGTCTCATAAAGATAACTCCTTTGTTCTGTTAAACTTGTTTGAGAGCAGGACCAAAACATGCAATTTCATGTTAAGAAAAGAAACAGTTTTTAGATGCAGTAAGAATGGCATTTGCTGCTCAAAACTGAGAGCAGTGGTTTGGCATTGGGTTACTGGGGAGCATGCCATTTCTTGTCCTAGGAAGAGCACTAAACTCGATCTCTCTTTAAGTTTGTGAGCAACAGAAATGTGGTGTTTTGCTGTTTTTCTTGTAGGTGTGCTAATTGTTTTAAAATGTTCCTGAAACTTAAGCTCAGGGTGTATGAGAGTTTAAATCACATTCATAAGTCACATATGTATCACCTATGAAAAGCAGAAGTGCAAATTTCAGTTCCTGAAAGAAAAAAAAAGAACAAAGAGGATCCTGGCATTTTGATGGGGAATGTATTTTGGAAGCTCCTGCCATGAGGAAAAGCCATGAGTCTCTTTATGGGTCTGTATATCCATAAGATTTTGGTGCTGTCTCCCCTTTCTTGTCCTCAACTCCCTGCAGCTGTCTAATAGCAATAGCCAAATTCTGCCATATGGGCAGTCAATGGCTGTCTGAGTTTCCAAAGCCTGTTCAAGAGAGGGATTTTATTAACACAGCATGAAGTCCTCTGGAATGCAGAACCCATGAAGGCAAATGCGCTGAGTGTTTTAGCAAATGGTAAAATAGGCTCTGGCTTAATCCCTACTTCATCTTCTAAGAACTTTTTCCTGGACTGCACTTTCTGTATAGTTTCCTCTGCTGCCATCCTAATGCAAGAAGTTTTGTTATAGATTGTGTCTGGTGTTCCTTGATCCTGAGGGCAGCTACTGGCACTATGGCATGCTAACTCCTTAGGTCTCCAGGAAAATGATTCAAAAAAGCATGAAAAGAACAGAGGTGTCACCTGTTTTTTGTTTGATAACAAAAGGAGTTGGGATCCCATAGCCTGACTTTCCTCTGAAGTCAGCTAGGTTAAGTTAGACGTAGCTCTAATGAAGTCCATACTTGAGATGTATATCTGTGAGAACAGAATCAGGCTTGGATATTAGCCTTTGATTTGATAAACTGCTGACCAGTTCTCTCTCAGCTTAGGAATCAAGATACTTTATTTTCCTTCCTCTCCTCCTAACATTTCTCTTGCTTTAGAGTGATGCACCCTTTATATCAGAAGAACAGCTCCACTCACTCGAGCCAGGCTTGGATGTGTCCTCCAGCTGTTTTCTCTTACAAAAACTTTCACTTTGGGAACCTTCTAAGTAGAGGTTTATCACAGAAAGGGGAACCTAATGCAGCCTCAGTCAGCATTTAACTGCACTACTTCCCACCGTTTAAAAAGACACTGATAAAAAAGAAGGAAAGACTTAAGTAACCATCATGAGCTGCGAAACAAATGATTAGTCTTAAACATCCTTTGCAATCCAGCACAAAGCTAAGAAGCCCATGGACGCCAAAGCTTACACCAGCAGATGCATTGGACCACTTGTGTTCATGTCCCTCTACAACTCTTGAAGGGCCAACCAGGCAGGCTGTGTGCATGTCTAAAACACACTGGCAGCATCGGGGTCAGCACGAAGTATAGCAGATGCAAGTATTTTCATTCCTAAGCCCAGTGGGTATATACCCCATTATAAGTTAGGGGGTATTAGCTGCTGGGCTGTAAGGGGAACAGGAGAAAATTTGCTTTAGTTGCTTTGAATGGAAGGTGCATCAGTGCGCAAGGAAGGATAGAGGAGTAATGAAGGGGAGAGCGGGATGAAAGTTTGGCTGCATAGTGGTGCCATCGCCAATCTGCAAAGGAGGAATCTAGCTTCCAAATGTAATGTTGGATAACATCAATAAAAAGTTTAAAAAGAGGGATCAAATAATTCCAGCCATTCTTCAGAACAAGAGTTCATCCAGGGGACTAAAGATAGCAATACTTAATTATCTTTGCTTCAGCTATCCATATTGTTCAGTTATATTGTTCTCCTTTTGTTGCATCTTGCAGACTTACTTACCAGTTCTATACATGGGGTGAGCCCTGAAAACTGCACTGTTGAGTTTCTTAGAGGCCCAGGAGAATTCTCCAGCAAAACTTTCCTTTAATTCTGCTAGTATAACTAGCAAATCCATTTTCCATTTTTCTCATGGGTTATTAAGGTCCCTTTCCTTTGCTTGCCATCTGCTTAGCATGATTGTAATTGTTGAATTGTTGATAGCATTTATTTTAGCTGCTAGGGGTTTTTTTTGTTGGTTGGTTGGTTGGTTGGTTGGTTGGGTTTTTTTTAATTGCTTGTAAGAACAAAGTGTTGGGGAGATCTCTGTTTTGTTTGCTTGGCAGTCAGGCTAACTCTGTAGCAAAGGAGTATAGTGGGAAAGATTGCTGTTCTTGTGGGACGCTCATCATTCTTTTTTAATTCCATTTATTAGAACACAGATGTCACAAGTACCGGTACCAAAGACACCAGAATATCACACTATCACTTTCAATACAGATACTATCTCAGTGCAAAGGTGAAAGTGCTGATTTATGTTAATAATGGTGAACTTTCCCATCCTCATTTCAGAGAATGAAAGACTTTGTAGTTGTGCACAAATACTGCTCCTGGATTATATAGAGGAAAGCGGGGCCATGGCCATATGTCTTCCTCACATCCCCTTTTTATCCTGTTAGGAGAAGCTAGGAGGAGTTATTCCTGTGCTCAGAGGAAACAGGCATGACCTCTATGCCAAATGGCCAGTGAGCTCTCTAAGGTAATTATGCAATTAGGGGAGGACAAAGCATTCCTAAGTGAGTCATGCTCAAGCTTTCCTTGACCCCAGTATGAGACTCACTAAGTTCCTCAGCCAGTTTGCTACAATCATATCTACCAGCAAAGAACTCATCCTGCACTGCAAATCACAGATACTTTCACTGCAATGAGTGGCTGTTGCTAATGTGTGCATGAAATAAGAATCAGAGGAAATTCATGAGCTTAGTTCCTGCAGAATGAGATTAGAGCAGCTTTTAAAGTGCACATCAAGGTTTTTATACATGGAACAACCTCTGTAATCAATACTCTTGCAAAGAGCAGCATATATACTACCAAATCTAGGAGCTTGCTACGTAGGTAAAGGGCAAAGTGGGTTTCAGCACCATTGATCAGCATAGCTAAGTCCCCTTATTAGCTTCTTCCCTACTCAACTGCAAGTCTGGTACTTCCATTTTTTTCAGAGAAATGCCTTTCCAATCTCTACATTCAGCATATCTCCCTCCTCCTGCTGTCGGAGGAGTGACTTTCAAGCAGACATCACTATACTGTAGAGTCAAAAAAGAACAGGAATAATTTCTGTCTTGTTTGAAAGATACTGTGTTGATTGAGTTACCTGCTGGCAGCTTCCAGGATCCTTGCTCTCCAGATCTAAGACTTGCAGATTTAGGGCCAATATTAAAGTCATTACACTCTACATTTTAGAAGCATGGCACCAGATTGTTTTGTAATATTCATTCCCCCTTGCAAGCCCCAAGATACCACAAAAATATGTCAGGGTGAGGTAAAGTGTCCTGAAATTATGACTGCTTCCCTGGAAGGAAGTAACTGGAAGAGGAGCCTTTATGCACCAAAATTTGTCTTGTGACAAGAGGATCTGTGTGAGCAGTTCAGGTTTTAGCCCAACAGAAGCAGATTTTATCATACTGAAGTAAGGTCTGTATGCCCTGAGGCTAGGTGATCTGGGTTGGATTTCTGTCAGCGCTGATTGAGCAGCTCCTCTGCTCAGTTGTATACAAGTGATGTCAAGAACGTCTTCTTAGTGATGCAGGATAAACAACCTTAACTATTTTACATGTTTATCTCACTCTACCATAAACTTCCCCAGGAGACAAAAATAAAAATCTGGCTCCTTTTTCACAGTAAATCTTGACATAACTTGGGCCTCTTGCAGTAACTTGGACTCAGAATCTATGAAATTAAAGTTTTAAAATGTACTAAAACTGGTCAAAGAAAATCCCACAGATCAGTAGTCTGGGAAAAGTTGGCATTGGCACCAACTGGGACAAAAATAAGTGTTGTGGGGAAAAAAAGCTTTTTACAACTTATAAAGCTTTCTAAAATATTATTTTTAAAGTATATTTTTATAGATGCTAAGAATTATCATTCTTAATGAAATATTTACCAGGAGGATGTATATAAATAAGTCAGACAATAGTAGACATGCTTTTCCTGTAGGTTTTAGAAATACTTACAGCACGTCCTCTGGGAGCCACACTGAGGAATGTAGTATTTATAGCCAGCTCCTCATGTTATGGTTGAAACTAGAGTTGGCTTCTCTGGTTTCTTTTTAGTTTGGTGTTCCTGCTGCTCTCCCTGGTACCTCCATATGTAGAGCTAATGAAAAACATCTGGCCCTGGCCCTTTGATCATTTTGTTTGGTTGAGCATTTAGCCAGCTGCCCCATTCATTTTTAAGTAAGTCACTTATCTCTGATTACATGAGGGTTGGAGCTGCCTGCAAAAAAGAGTAGGACCTGAGAGCCCTGCGTGCCCTACAGAGACATATTCAGATTGCATCTGGCTGTCTGACAGCACTGGCATAACAAACTGACAGGAATCAAGAACCTTAGTGTTATTTTTGCACAGGATATTAGAACAGTTCAGTGCAAAAGTGCAGAAAATGCGCAGTGGTGGCAACTGCAAGACCCGACTATGGAGTAATAGTCAAAGTCTAGAACAGTATCTGAAAAGCATCTGGTTAGTACAAGTATAGAATTGCGTCCTGAAATAGTGTGGAGTATCCATAGCAAACAATCAAGCTAACATCCTGGATTTTGGCTAGCCACAGGACAGCAGCCAGTTGGCCCACTGCAGTGCTTTGCTCCAGCTGGCCTGGTGGAGTAAGCCCAGCTGGCAGCACATCCTCCATAAGGGCAGGACCATGCTCCGTGTGGCTATCAGGTGCCACCATGATGGCTGCATTAAAACAGCACAGGAGGGAAACCCAGGCAATAGTGCCCAGTTTCACATCCCACGGTGGTGACTGAAGTCAGGCATCCTACGAATCATTTTGGCCCCTTTTCCTGCTTCCTACTTTCTGTCTTGTTCGAAAGTGACTCACACCATCCGGGTCTTCCACATGCTGTTGTATGTGCCAGAGGCTCAGAAGAGGGAGGCAAAAAAAGGATATGAGGGGTTGGGAAGAAGAGGGGAGCAAAGGAGAAGAGAAGAAGGACCACATTCACAGATATGTGACCTGGTTGTCCTTGAGTGCAAATAAAAGGAGCTGGAGTCAGAAAAGAAATGTCTCCTAAAGGTTGTTGTGTGATGGGGCAGTTTAAAGTTGGGCCTCAATCCTATGAGACACATGGGTTTTGGAATGGCATTTAATTGGTGATTTTGAAGTCAAAACATGAAATGGTTGAAAAAACAGTTTGTTTGAAAAAGTGCCCTATTACCCTGAAGGACTATTTCAGTAGAAATCAGCAGAAGTGCTTGAGTTGGCATCCCTTGTAATTAATGCAAGGAAAAGATTGATGATCTGTGAGAGATCCCTCATCACTGTAATTCATTTTTTCCCCTGCCTGCATCCTAACTTTCCAGCTACTGTCAGAGTCTTTGAGGAGAATGGAACAAACACAGGAGCAAGGAACCTATTATCAGTTCATTCTTTTAAAGACAGTGATGTTGTCTTATTTAGCATGCTATGTGTAATACTCACTATTCTAAATCTGTGGGATTTTCAGATTTGTAAAATCATCTAGTTTAGGATGGATGTATGTTGGACATTTATGCAGAAGAAGGCTCAACAAAAAAGACAAATCTGTTACTAACTGTTGCGGTTATTTAATTTCCATCTGAGGACTACGCAAGCCTTTTGTAGCATCTCTTTGTGCAGAAGGTGCTCTGAGCAAATAATAAGCAAAATAACGACCATAAGTCTTTTTATGGAGGGTAGAGAGCCCTACCAGAGAGAGACAGAGGGTAGTATATGCGGAAAACCTGTATCAGATGTAGAAATTCAGCTGGGTTGACATCATTTACCAGGTGAAAGACAAGTAAAGCAAGAGGCAATCCAGGGAACTGTTTTAAACACCTGTGAGTGAAACATCAGGACATCAGACCATCAGGTCACACTCAGAGTTTGCTACCAAAGATGGAAGAAGATCTAGAGCTGTAAGTCCTCATGTTTCACTACAGTTAATCAAAAAAACACTAGCTTCCCAGTCGTCAGATTTGGGCAGGGAATAATAAATTTATAAAGGCCTCATGGAGTAGTATGTTCCTAGCTAACTACAACCCTGTAGACATCATAGAGTCTGCAGTTACCCAGATTCTGGGGTAGTCAATGCAAACTCTAGGTATGGCACCAGAGAGCATCCTTCCTCACCATCTCTTTCTCTGGCTAATAAAAGCTCAGAACAAATGTCATTCAAGCTTATTCCTTGGCCCAGTGATGATCATACCTAGTGGTCAAGAGAGAATTTAAAAGTGAGAATGACAGATCCTTTTTAAGGTTAACTTTAGTATAAGAGCAAGAACTGGACAGTTGTAGCATTCAATCTAATATGAAGTGCTCTATCTTTTTTTCTATTCTAGTCTAATAAAAGGTCAATAGTAAATCATGCAGTGAAACATCAAGTTGGTTATGAGCCTTGTTTATACACATGAACTGAATTAATGGACATTTAGGTGAGGTTTGACCTCTGAATTCAGAGGAAATGGAATCACATCAGAACTCAGATCTTTTTGTCAATAACTTTGCTTTCAGGGCATGATCTGATTATGCTGTCTCTTCTCTCAGCTCAGGCTGCCTTCCTATTTAATAGTATTCTTGCAGCATAGGACACCAGTATGAAGTCTTAGATAATTAAACCAGAATGGTGACTAGGCCTGCCTTCCTTTTGCAATCCTTCTTTCCGTTACTCAAATATTTTGAAAACTTGAGCTCTAAATATTAGTCTGGATTTATCAGGGATGATTATAAAATCTTTAATGTAGTTACAGGTGAAACATGAAACAGGGGAGCCTAGGGCATTCTCTGAAGATGTTTTTTTCAGTCTTGCTTGTCCTTGACCATTTCTGGGCCAGATGGTGCCCATATCGTGCATGTGCAAGGAAGTGAAAGGAAACAGTGAGTTTATCCTGATGAACAGACACAAGGGAAGCCTTTGTATTCAAGCTGCAACAGGATTTCATTTTGCAAGTGCTCATTTTTGAGGAAGCTGGGACAGCTAGCCAAGCACAGGAGAGACGTCTTTGGAATAAGTGGGAATCTTTTGTTGTCTGCTGAAACAATTGTGTCCACTTTGTATAAGGTCCTTCTTACATCTTTCACTCAGAGGATGCATTTTGGCATAAGCTCCAGTGATCTGCTGCAATCCTTTGATGCTGTCTTGCTTGCTTGCTTTCTTCCCTTCTTCTTTCTTTCAATTAGCAAAAGCAATTAAACCACAAGAATGTAAGGATAACATTACTGGGACTGTGAAGTTTCTGAAAGTATTCATTTATTCTAATTTATGTGTGTGTGTACAATACATGCAGGTCCAAAGATGGAGGATGAAACTTAAGGTTAGCCATGTGTCACTGACAATTCACAGAGTATATGGCAAACATTAGAAGTACTTATCCCACAAGTCAAATATTAACTGGAAATTCCTTCAAGTTTATTTGTTCAAACCATCTCTTGCCTGTGACAAAAAGTAGCAATTAAAAATAAACAAACAAGGTTACCTACTACATCACTTTTTGAAAAACCTTCTTCATTGTATAAGACCTCCATGTTCTGTATTTAGGAAACACACCACAGATTTTTGGGAGGTACATTGATTCTGCATCTATTTTGTGTGGCCAAAATGCATTTCGTCCTTCGTGGACTCTATCTCTTATGGCTTTTTTTAACTACTGAATTTGTTTTTTAAGATTTTGCTGAGATCTGAAGTTAACTGCACCATACTCAGCAATGCAGTCAAACTGTGCAAACCAAGCCAGCTTGCTTCAGTCTACAGTGAACACAAGTAAATGTGTAGTTAATTACAGTACATGCCATGCAACAACGAGTCACAAGTTTCAAGTAATTGCTCATTTGTATGTGGAGTTACTGTCACAGGATGTCCTTGGAGGCTCATTTTCTCTTTCCAGATACAAACATGAGGTATGATATTCATGTGGATAATGAGGATGTCAATAATTAACACCATTAGTACTATCAAGAATTCTAAAAGATATAGTAAGTTGTAATTTTCAGCTAACCTTCTTCTACTTACATGGAGGCTTACTGAAGCAAGAAAAGATGTGTGTTGCTTTTTTATTTCACAATCTTTTTTCTGTTGCTCTCAGACACAGGACACTGGAATTTATCTACTGTTGGTATTTTAGGCCCAACTGTGATGTCTGTATTGTGTATTCACCTACTGAAAATCTGCGTTACAGGCAAAAAGGAACCAAATAAAGTTGACTTAAACCAAACATAAACCAAATGAGAAAAAAACTAAAACCAAAACAGGTTCATTTCTGACATCATATGGTTTTATACAGCAAGGGAGTAGATTTGTGGCTTTAGTGAATTTCACAATTACCACACAATGATTGCACACAGGAATTCAGAATATACTTTTATAGGGTGGCTGCAAGAAAATCTGACCTCGCTCTGCCTGTGTCCAGGAGCTGTACAGCTACATTAGCACAGAATTTTGTCCAAGCCAGCAAGCAGTCACAGTGACACACTACCACAGCTATAGGGCTTCTGGTCCCGGGGAGCCTGTCTCCAGCCCACTGACATGGCTGGAGGTGAAAACTTGAAGGCTGGAATTCAAAGTGTTTGGACTAATGCTTCAGGACTGATAAGGAAAAAAAAAAAAAAAGGGTATCTGTTTTTCTGAGCAGGCCACTCTGCTGATTAATAGGTTAGGATGGGTATTTTCAGGTCTGGAGGCGTAAACAGGTATAAAGTTACACTGCACTTTTCTCAAATACTTTGCAGCCTGGAGGGGAAGCTTTACCCAAGTTACCTGAACCATAGTAAAATATCTTGTTCATTTGTGTAAATCAGATTCCTACCAGAGCAAAGCCCATGAAAAAGGTGTGGTGCTTATGATATTCACTCAGAAAAGCTTATTGACAACACTATGAAAGTATTCATCATCCGAATGCCTGCAGACTCCAGTAGAATAATTAAGGGTACAGCAAGGATCCAGATCTAGTTCTGATGGATAAATTCAAAGAACATTTTAAATTTTTATTAGGTTAGATTTTTTCCCTCTAGCTTAGCTAATCCATCTGAAGAGTAGAGTTCTGATTTTCCAGGAGAAGCGAGCTTTGGGACATCTTCTGTTTCTTAAACAGTAGTTAGGCCAGTTAGCATCTGAATGTCCATTAGAATCTCTTTTCTAATTAAATCTCAGCAGCTGGATTAGAAATATGATTATTTTCAGAGGCTGAATTAAGCCACACTCAAACACTGTAAATAAGGTTTATAACCTTTATTCTTGAGCTGTCAGTTCAGCCTTTGGTTTCTGAATCATTTCATGGCTTTGATCCGGAGCTTCAGTTATGCTGAAAAAAACATTGACCACTGCAAAAGTGGGTGGAAAAACATCATTCAGCAGTCAGCTGGGTATATCTGCTGAAAGTATGTCTGTAATTTTGTGAAGGAGATGGTGTTACTAAGAACAGATTGATTTCTGAACCCAGCCAGCTGTAGTTAAACCCTCAAAGGCTGACAAAGTGCATTCCTAATTATATCAGCGGAGTGGACAGCTAGATAAAGTTACCTCCTTTGAGTCTATTGGTGACGAGTTTCCATCTCTGAGACAGATTTTGTATTTCATCCAAACCAAAGGGGATCTCGGGCTGTGCAACAACAGGAATGACCCAAACACTGACATGATACATGTCTGTGGGGCTACCCTAAAAGCCACAGGTAGCCCTATCCCATGAATTCACTGGACATAGCAGTAGAGATAACATTTAATAGGCAACCTTTGAGGACTTTGAATAAATTTAAACTTAGTACAGCATTCATCTTAGAAATGAAGTACAGAAATTTGCACCAGGTACCAGAAACAGACAAGAAAATAATAGAAAATAAAGTGGGAAGGGTATTTCTGATATCTTTAGACAAAACACACGTTTATGGCTTTGGCCGTCTTTACAGGGTCTTAAAACATTCACTGACGTCAGTATACTTAAGCAACTGGTATACCCGAAGATAATAAGCTCAGTATTTTTCTGTACTTTTCTATGATCTATATTTAGTTAAAAACTTAATATCGCTTTTCTGTCATTTCTAACTACCTATAAGATGAGTAGTGCCCCATAGTGTGGTTATAGCAGACCAAATTTATCACCTTCTGAAGATCACTTGAACACAATGAGTAGGTCTCAGGGATAAACAATGAACAACACATACTTATGTACAGTGAGAACAGTGACATATTCTTACAGAAGGGTAGGAAACTTCTTAATCTTTAATACCAGTTTTACACTTGATGAAAAGAGTTTGCTCATTTTGCAAAACTGCTGCGTTTTATGTATCGGAGGCGTAATGAAAAATCCTGTTTGCTTAAGCTAACATTTTTGCCACCATTGCCCTTTCTCACACTTAAACCATGCTGCCTAAAGCCAGAGAGACCATACAGTCCTCTGTATATGACACCTGGAAAATCCTGTTTAGAGTTATGTGGTGTGATGGGCAAATCAGATAAGTCACACCTGTAGAGAGGATATGTTTGGTTTAACTGTTGAACTGCGGAACCTACAGAGTTGAATCTTTGGGGTAATTGACATCTCACCACAATTAAGGTCAGATTAAAACTCCTCCTGGTGACAGTAGGCTTTGGGCTTACCTCTAAAGATCTAGATGTCCTGTGTCAGTACTCTGCAACCAGTTGAATCTTTGACACATGTTGCAGCACTTCTTTTTGATCATTTGCCCTATTCACTCCATTCTCTTGTTTAGAAACTCTTAAATTCCACGAGTATGAATCTGTTATTGAATTTCTCTGTAATTACATTTCTGTTGAATCCACTTTGTGAATTTATTGGACTTTGATAAAAAACAATAAACTTAGCCAAAAGCTACTGAACTACACAGGAAAGATAATTGAGTAGGGCAATTCTGTAACAGTCACTCATGATGGAAAAATTTAGCAAGTTCAATGAGATATTTTTCCTTTTAGATTCATCACAGTCCCTTTTTTGGATTGCCCTCAGAGAAATATACTTACGAATGGAAATATTATCACAAGTTAGTACTGGACCCCAAAATCCAAACAAAACAATGAAGCAACACAGACTTTCCTTCCTATTCTGATTGCATCACTGGAACCACTGCAAAATAAAGGGATTTTGTTTGAAAAAACTTCCTTCTGTGTTTTTTATGGTGCTGTGTGTCTGCATTCCTGTTCATTTGTATGCTTGATTAGCTGAAATCAAATACAATGAAGCAGATCTCCAAGCAGCTATAAAAACTCCAAGTGAGCAATACTAACAGCAAAAAAATATTCTGCGTTGCAATCTTCATAGGAATTGCTGTGCAGAAAGCAAAAGAGCTGACTCAAAAACATGTATGTGTTTTTCCTTCATCTTGTGTTGTCACTGTGTATCTGCTCAGAAGTTTGCTCTTTAGCAGACTTCAAATAGCCTTGTGAACAGGTAACAAAGGATGTACTGTTTGTGTCTCTGCTTCATGCCCAGCAATCCTCTGGCCGGCAGCTGGAAAGAAACAGATAGATTTTAAGGAATTCTGTAAGTATCAAGCTGTGGGATTTTTTTTCCTCTACTGGTGACATTCTCTGTGCTTTTGGTATTAGTTTTGATTTTTGATGAGTTGGTCTTCTGTGTTTTTGGAATAATTCCTGTGAATTTTGAGAATGGGGAGGGTATTTTGGTCTTTGCAGTTGATGTTGCACCTTCTAGAGATGAATCATTGAATTGATTCTGATTATAGGCATCAATTCAAATGAATATAAATATATATAGATATAATTTTATATGCCTGAGATAAGAAGACTGGTGGAGATTTATGTCACCCTATCTGTATTTTCAGAATGCGTAGCTTATGTAAAGATAAAATTAACTAGTACAGCACAAATCAGAACCCTAACCAAGAAAATTTCCAATCATCAAAAGAAACTAAAGAAATTCAGAAGTAAACTCAAAATTTAAGGATAAAGTGGCAACTAGTTAAGGAAATTAGAAGTATATAAGTAAAAAAGAAACAATACCTAAGATCTACTTGAATGACAATCATGCTTTCATGTAAATGCCTTTGCTACGCAGATGAGGGGTTTTTTTGCATTTGCCTTGTAGTCGACAAAAACTTAACTAGTCATTCTTTGAAAAGGAGAAATGTTTGACAGCACTGAAAGAGATCTTGATGAATATATACACTTTTCCATTATGAAGTAGTAAAGTGAAAGACAGACTAAAACCGTGATGAAAGTAGATGAAAGATCATGCAAAATTCTTTAGCTGAAGCTTATTCTTGAATTCAGTGTTTTGTTTTGATATGGTGCTTTATTTAAATTACTGATTTAATTATGCACTTGTTGAAATCAAAGCTGTTGAAAAGTTCTCTGATTGGATTATGTGGCAAAGAAAGTTGGTGACTAGGATATTGAATAGGGATTGTTGGAATTGCTACTCAGAACTAAACAAGTAACTATAACAGGCTGATGTCACCAGGCGTTTCCCCAAAGGAAGAAAATACATGTTTATACCAGATATATTGGGAGAAGTTTTTTGAAAGGTCAAGTCTGTAGATTTATTTGATGCAACCCTTGAAACGCCTAAGGTCAAATGATTTACTACACTTTATTTGAGTTTTGACTGCTATCCTATACAATATGTAAATAGGAAAGTCCTGCTTCGTCGGGAATTATGATAAGAGGGTTCTTGGTTTGCTGTGACCTCATGCTACAATCCAGTGTTTGCCTCACAGAAATTAAAATAGTTTATTTGGCATGAAAAAAACAATCAGATAATATCTTGAGTAGCAAGTCTTGACTTATACACTGGTACTGTCTGTACCATAGAAAGTTTTATGGTTTACTGTATTTCTAAGTACTTTGAACACTTTTTGATGGATGGGCTGGTTTAACCCTAATGACAAGACAAATGAGAGCATCTCTATGGCTTCTCTGAGTTGTTGTAGTTGTCTAATTTTCATTGGATGCAAACTTTTATCATAAACTTATTCTTAATAGCACTTGCCCTCTGTTTACTCCAGTGTTTGCTGGGCCTGATTAGCACATTATTGTTATGAATATTCTGTTTCAAATAGAAATGTTCTCTACAAAATTTTTGACAAAAATTTGTCATGGATAGACACCTGGGGGAATTAATTGCATTGTCCAGTTGCTGATAAATAACGAACTCAGGCGACTTCTAAGCTTGACCGCAGGATGTGCCAACGGGGGCTCTGGGACTCTCCTGATCCATTTCCCAGCTCAGATCATTGCCTCAAAGTGTTACATTGAAGCCAGAAAACTTTCCCTGACAGTTTTCACAACTGTAGTTCTGTGGTGAATGTATGGACAGAAAGTGTAGGAAAACCAAACAAAATACCTGCCCACAGACTCCTGTAACTCCTGAAGCTGTGAAAACTGCACCTATTATGAGCGTTTTCTGGAGGAAACTTCAGAGGACTAGGCAGCTCACAAATGTAAAATGGCTTAGTTTCAGTTTGTTCCTTGTTTGATCAAAAGTTATTGTTAAATTCTAACCAGGCTCATAGGTGCTTTTCTGGTAGTCAGCTATGTCCAAACTACTTTCATTCCCTCCTAGTCTACGAGGGCTCAGAATCACAAGCAAGTTGCAATGAAAAAATTAACTGCCACTTACACTGTGAGCTTTTATAACTGTTCAGGAACCTGCTCTTACCATGTGGCAAATAAAAAATAACTTACTAGGCTTTTACTTCTTCCATGGCAGAATTACGCTGAATTATGCTGCATTTGCCATGGACTAAACTTTAACATGACAGTTAACGTAGCTTGGTTGTCAACCTGGAACTTTTCCAGAAGTAGCAATAATATTATTTTTCTTAATTCTTAAAATTATATTCATCTGAAACTCCTTTCCCTGGACCAAAAGAACTCCATAACTACACTTAAGAAAGAAATTTTCTTGGGTGATACATAGATATAAAATATAGGGGCATTAGTGCTTCCTTCTGTTTCGACCACCAACTTCTGACACAGGAAAATCCATGTTTCTTAAAAGTTCCAGGCCATGGTAGTCATCTGTCAGGTTCTTAAATAACAACACAGCATCAGGCATCCTCACTAAAATTATAATGAAATGAAGTTTCATTTACATTGGCCAATTCATTGGGATTATCATTTGTCAGTGCAGGACCCACAGTATGAATAACTTTGAGAAGGAAAGCTCTTTGAGAACATGTGTTAAGTTCATCCAAAATTTCTCTCCAAGGCCAGGGGAAGATTAATGCTGTCATGGAAGCAAAGGCCTGGCGCCTCTGTCAGCTCCTTTTCCAGTTTCCTGAATGCTAAAATGATCACAGAAATTTCCTCTTTAGTCTCCCTGCACAACCCACGTGCATGCACAGCTCCAACAAAATGAAGGCTGTGGCCTGCACAGAAATACCCCTAACCTATCTGGCAGCCAGCTAGCTTGCCTAATCCAGGCTCTGAGGCTCGGACTTGAGCCCAGACTGCTCTGTCTTGAGAGTCAGCAGTGCCAGCAGTGCAGAGGTAGAGGCATGTGGCCCACCTCGGCTTTGTGTAGGAAAGTGTCTCCAGCTAGAACAGCTTCCACTCAGGCAGCGCTCAGTTTCAGAAACATCCATGTAAAAGCTGGCATCTGCACAAATCTCATGTCTGAGGAAGTTCTGGAGATAGTTGTAACTGTGCTGGAAAGGAAGAAGTCGAAAGCCAGGAGTTTGTTTAAAAAAAAGAAAAAAACAAAGCAGCAACTAGAGCTTGATTTATTTCCCACTGCCTTCTGGCAGGTGACCTCAGTGAATGCATGAGTGCTGAGCACTACTCCAGTTCAGTTTAAACCCAGTTTATAAGCAGGCAGAGAGCTATCTTCCATTGTTACCGCTCATCCATCCTACTTGCCACAATCCCCCCAAAAATCCCAAGGCATTGCAATAACCTCTGATGCAGGCATGTTTGGAGAGCTCATTAGAGGACAGTCAGCATTTTCCTTCTTTCAGCAGCTCCAAACTCCTTACAGTTCCTGTCCAAGCACTGCTGATTTAAGTTTAAGTTGAAATCAAGCAGCAGCTTTCCCAGCTCTTGTTTTAACTGTACTTGTGAAAAGGTGATAAGGGACATTTTCAGTACATTGCCCTCTTCTCCTGGTACACATGGATTGTTTTCTAGAAAAGGCAAAGCAAGCAAGGGGGAAAAAGGACAGAGAGATGAAAATGCAAACCAAATAGCTTATTAATATGGCAAAGCTAACATAATGCCATCTGTTTTATGTCTGGTTCCTACTTGGAGCTTGATCCTGCCGGGTACTTAGTGCTCAGACTATTCCCTAGGGCACTCTCCAGAGGACACTTAACGTTTAAGTGCTTTACTGGATCGTGGCCAATGTGCTGAGCACCTCAAAGAAATCAGACCTTGCTTAATTTTTCAGATTTGTAGAAAAAACTCTTTCCAGCTCTGAGCCCTGGCACTTCTGAGATTTTTCCTTCTCCATTCCACTCCAACCCCCATATTTTTTTATTCTGAATAGTCAGTGCCAAGCAGGATTAGGCCACTGGTTCCCCACTGTGGAAACTCCAGTAGAGACCACTGGCCTCTGAGGAGACTCCAGGGGACAATATTTTGGCTTGAGCTGAGGTCCTACTTAGAGTTATTCAAAACTCCTTTTTCTCAACTCGTGAAAAAGAGAAACTTCAGCCATAGAGCAGAAGGGAGAGTGTGTAATAAGTTCTCAGGCATAGTCAGCATATGTTCCAAAGGGGCAATAAGCTGTTAAATCAAATCAAATCAAAGAAATCCCTAGTAAACCAGGATTCATGGTGTGTCTGACAGCATACACTACATGAAATATTTCAAGTCGATAACTCTAAACGTGGCTGTCAACATGATCTGCAACCTCCGCGCACTCAACTTCCATCTCTTTCCAATAATAGTGAATCTTTGCGAAGAGCTGCTGTAAATTACAATTCCTAAGCAAATTTTCGAATTTTATAGCCAGATCTGTAACCAGTCTGAAGACTGTAGTGAGAAAAGGATGGTGAAGCAAGCAGAGTCGTGGCAAATCTGCTCAAGGTTTTGGTTTCAGGGTCAGGCTGTGTAATTCCCCTATCAGCTGATCATTAATGCTTTAAAAATCCTCGAGGTGTACAGACATGCTGTGTTATGGTCTCTCCTGTGCTCCATATGCATTTGTGCATCCATGGGGGTGGGGTGTGGAGGGGTGTGTGTGTGTGTGCATGTGCACACAGGGTGTGTTTGTCACCTGCAATGCATCAGCTGTGGTGCCAAAGTGCAGGCACCCGGCATTTTAGCCCTGTGGAAAACAACGCTCTCCAGGAATACCGCTCCTGCTCACCTACCCCCTGCTGACTTTCCATTTCCCCCACAACAAAGTTTTACCGGCACTGCAAACCTCCAGCTGTCTTCAGATAGCTGCTATATTCTCTAAACAGCCAGCCGGAAAGAAAAACAAAGATAAAGGAAATATTAACCTCTTTTCCTCAGTTATAAAATGGGCCTAGGGCCTGAAAAAGGCAAAGTATAGTCCTGGATCATTGATTAGATTATGGCCTTGTATATCCCCACATATGTCCATAGCCTCTGAGTCTAAAAATCATTTTTCACAGGAGCAGAGCACTATGCCTCATAGGGCCCAAGACAGCAGCTTTAAAATTGCCATGTAATTGAATATGGGAACGACTCTGACTTTTTGTTGTTATTGCTATGCTCTTCTTATATCCCTAACTCTCTGAGTTTATGTAGTGAGAAAGAAGCAATTCCATCTCTGAAATGTAGCTATCCTAGGGTTTAAAATTACATTTTCTGCCTAAACTGCAATCAGGACATGGATAGGGACCACAGTACTCTGCATGGACACAGGTGGGCTGCAGAGTCTTGATGGTAAACAGTAATTTTCAGTGTAGCTGGTACAAAGCACAGCAACTAGGAAACTTTTGCTTCTGACTCATACCTCAATGCATAATAATAATAATCATAATAATCACAATCATAGTAATAAAAATAATAACAACAAACATTTTCACAACACACAGAAACAAATGCAGTAAACACAGGTGGCCTAAACAGCAGACTGAAATTTCATGAGCACTGTAAACAGATCTTACTGTATGCTGGAATTTGTCCAGAATATTAGACACAGCACTGCAGCCCTACCAAGAAATGGTCCCAGGGAATTTCTCAGCAGGTCTTTTGTACCCAAACCCCCAACCAGATGTTGGAAGTAAGGGACATCTTCATCAGATAGCAGTTGTATGTGTCCTGTGTGAGTGACATCATCAGATTTCACTGCCTTCCCTTTACAACCCATCGGCCAGAACCCACCACTAAGTTCATAACTCATGTCCTGTAACACATAAGTTGCCCTCTCAGCTCTTACAGGGTCATGTGAAACACTTGTCCATCAGACTATCTGAAGAGCACTGCCTGCGATTGCAACAGCGGGCGAAGGAGGCTGTTACTATAGTTTTGGCTGTGTTGCCAGGAAAGCCTTTTTGAAACACCATCTCTTATCAAACATTTTGAATTTTCCCTTTCTCTGATCCAGAACTTTGTAGTAGTCATAATCCACAACTTTATTCTGTCTCGCCAATGCCAAAAAAGCTCTGCCAGTGAAACCACTGGTGTGGGGTCAGTACAGCTTTTACACAAACAGCAAGGAGCTAAAGAGCTTTGATGCAGGAGGTAGTGTTGCAAAAGGAAATAACTGCCAGATAACCATCTTGCAGGACTACATGAAACCTGCGACATTGTTACGTGACTGGTGTCCTCCTCGGGCCTCCCAGCTGGGTTTAATCAAGTGTGAGGACTGGGAAAGAAAAGCGGTATGGAAACAGCAGGTGACGGCTGGCCCTGAAGAAGTGCTCCTCTGTATATCTCTGTTCATGAAAACCATGGGTCTGGGTATGTCTTGCTCGGACAGTGCTGTTGCAGCCAGAGATTTCTAAATTTTGAGAAAAGTCTTGATCTTGAAAGCAAGCAGGAATCTCATTCAGGCTTCTGAAGGCACCTGCATTTGACAAGGAGTATGTCCATTTCCCAAACAGATACAGGTGCCTTGGAGGGCCTGTGTCTCCACTGCCTTCAGCCATTCAGACCTGCACAAGAAAGGCAAAACACCATTTTCTGCAGGAATAGTGATGGTCTTGGTTCCTTAGGTGGCATGGACATGATTTTGGCTGCACTGGACAGGCCAAGTGCTGAGCATGGTCTCTGGGTTGAAGCCAGGCAAAGGAGTTCTGTGGCCTCAGCTATTGTCACTCTCTTAATGCCCTGTGGCATGGTAAATAGCATTGCATTTACTTTTATGGGGAAGATGATATTTTGTTTTTTTTCTTTTAAACCTCATGCTAATATTTTCAAATTTCTTATCTTTTTAGTTTTTATCTAGAAATGTGTGCGATGATTCACAGTGGGGTGGATAATATGGATTCCTCCTTTTAAACTTGCTAATAGGAGTTTGTTTTGTCCTACCCTCTCACTGCATTGTACAAGACAAGCACCCCAAATTCTGCTTGACTGCCAAGCCCAGTTCTGCTTTCATGTCAAATAATTAACAAAATTTTAGACTAACCTAATATTTATGCTATCCATGGTAATTAGATATGTCTTTGACTTATATATGTTTCTGTTTAAAGGACTGAACTTTGGAGATGAGACATTTTTAAGGCATTGAGCATATTCAGAGTCATTGCATAAAGAAAGTAAAAATTTCTTTCTTCCTTTGTCCGTTTGTGTCCAACAGAATTTTCAGATGTAATGCCTATTTAGTTAGGGCTTTTTTAAAGTCCTTTTACTGGAACACATTTTGTGATTTACAGTCCCGCTCAAGTAATATTGCTGATTAAATTAGCATTACCTAATGAGTGAAACTAGTAAGGTATCTTGTTCAAATTAAAACCACACTTTTAAGGAGAAGTGAATTGGTTGACAGAGCACTACAAACACCGCAGAAACTCACTCCAGTTCTTAAAATAAAAGCTACTGGCCAAATGTGAATCTGGCAATTACTTTAAAAGTCACATTTGTGAAGAACATCTGTTAATATAAAAATATCTCTGATACATTACAGTGGTTTAGCTGTAGTTAGTTTAGAAGTACTTAGTTAACATCTAAGGGAGGAGGGAGAGTAAATTTGGCGATCAGTAAGCCAGGGCTTTTACCCATTGCTTGGCTTTGTTTGGATTTAGACAATGTTCCTCTGTTTTTGCTCAAGCTGCAGTAATACTTCAGGCCTTGATATCATGCATTCTGGGTTTTCTATACTCTTTAGAATAATCTTTGAACTGTCAGCCCACATCACATGTTATGAATATTCTTGTTTCGGAGTAGAGAGGCAGACAGTCATTTTAGACTGCAGAAGCCCTGCCCCTAACATTTCCCTGTGCATCAAAGACATGGAGCAACATCAAGCAGAAGAAATTGCAGAAAGTCAAGTTTGAAAGATGATTTGGAATGAGAAAAAGAAAAATGGGGAAGGATCAGCAAAAAAAGATTGCTTTTAAGGGTCAGAATTTCACTGCTTTTGAGGGGTGATCCAAACTATACCTAGAAAAGCCTCTTTAGGGCAACACCTGGTTCAGGGAGTAAGAATGGTTGGA
Source organism: Cephalopterus ornatus (assembly GCA_013396775.1). Taxonomy (NCBI): domain Eukaryota; kingdom Metazoa; phylum Chordata; class Aves; order Passeriformes; family Cotingidae; genus Cephalopterus; species Cephalopterus ornatus. Next base: position 90,759 of record VZRE01002948.1, read on the forward strand.
ACTCATGGTTGAGGGTTGGAACTCATGGTTGAGGATTGGAACATGGTTGGCAGTTGGAACTAGATGATCTTTAAGGTCCCTTCCAACACAACTATTCTATGATTCTGTTGTCAGGCTGTTGTTGCAGAGGAGCAAAAGCCAGAAATTGGTCCTGGAGAAAGTAGCTTTAGAGACAATCAGCTCAGGTCCTTCTTTCCAGGTGAAAATACATCAACAATATTAGCAAGTAATTATTTCCTTCATCTTCTTGCCATGTGACTGATAGTGTTTGTTATTCATATCCTTCTCAGTCAGTGATTCTTCTTTCACATTGCCATCTTTTTATTCTTAGCCTTCTTGGTTTAGTTTTGAAAGAAATTATGGCTCTAAGGGACACTAAGTGGCTTCCTTAGGGAATTGTACTGTAAATCTTTGGGGTTAGGATAACTCACTAACAGCTTGTCTGTGATATAATGCAAGAACCAATACAGGCTTTTGTTGGAGGGTCTAATAGGAGGATATTGTCAACAATTACCTTTAGCAATTTGACTGAAAATTAAGGGAACAAATAGTGTTTGTCCAAAGATCAAAGAGCCACCTCAGAAAAACTTCTGTGTTCGCAAATCCGGCACACACACAGCTCCACATACTGTTTCCAGTGTACATATGGCCCTGTCGCAATGGGCACTGGAAAACAAGCTCAGTCCCTTCCTGCTAATTTACCAGTGGAGGACGGTTTTTTTCCACCAGGCAAGTTCATTTGTCAAGGTGACCTTCGCAGCCGACACCAAGCGTTCCTGCAGATAAAGAATGCTGCCTCAGCGTATTTCTGAAGCCCAGCTCAGCGGTCTGCAGTGGGGCTCCTGCAAGGAGGCACAGGGGCGTGCCAAACAAAACCCTTCCTGCAGGCATTGTAAGGGTTTCTCTGTTCCACAGCTTTCATAGATCATGGCTGCACATTTTGCAATCATTCTTTTGTCATGCTCTGTAAACCCTCTTCTCTTGCCTGACTGGTTTTATGTCTAAATGGTCTTGAGGTTAAGTATTTTCTTTTGAAAAAACTCTATTCCGTGAATTAATGGTCTCCTAGGCAGAGCTAAGACCACAATTAAATCTTGATTGATCATGGATGTAGGTGGGACATTTCACAGATCCTCCGCCAAAGCCCAGACAGAAGAAGCAGATCTTGAGAGATCTCTGAAAAGAAGGTTTTATCTTCCATGTCATCTGAGGAGCTGATGTCAAGGCTGGACTGCTTGGCCATGAATTACTATTTTCTTCCTATCTACATAGTTGCTTTCAAATACATCACTTATTAGACTTTAGAGTATTGCCATTTCTATACCACGCAAAACAAGCCAGATTTGGAGCATGTGTGCTAAATGTATCCCAGTGTTAATGTAAAATCTGGTTTGGACAAGAACCTCTGGTTTTTGCTCACTACAGCTGGAATTGATCAATATATAGAGACTCTGGAAATAGCAGTCATGTTTCAGAAGAAACCACCACATAGTTATGATCATGCCAGTTTCATTTCTGTGGAATAATTAATCCAGTGCTAATTATTCCAGTTCCTTCCTTGTAGCTTTATTTTCATGCCTGCCTTATGACATCAGTTAGACAAGTCCTTAAACCTATTCCCCAGCAGCAGTGACCTGTTAAAACAGGATACTGTATTCAGAAGTGGGACCAAAAAAAACGGAACCTTTCTTTTGCAAGGGAAAAAAAAAAGTTTGGGTTGATCAGAACAATCTACAGAGCATGTTTTGAGTCAAGGAAAAAAACAGGCAAAAATGAGAAAAAGCTGAAACATTCCATTGCAACATCTTCTAAATGAACAGTTTTCTTTCTAATTTCTGTGGATTTAACTTTCAACAGAAAAGTAAAACAAATCTCTGACATCAAATTGTTTATTGTTCTTCTGAATTTCTACAGGAAAAGAAAATGGCTTAGTTTGAGATTAACTTTAAATGAAGACTTTGTTCAATTACTAGGTTGGCCGAAGCCCTGAAAAAAATCAGTTATTTACATAGCTAATTTTTTATGACTGGTTATAGCATTTAATGATAGAAAAAGAATAGCATGAAACTATGTGTCAGTATTTATCAGTTGCATGACATTCAGTATATTGGCTGAAATATTTCATCGTTATGTCCCACATATGGAATTAGTTCAGAGTTACTTTTGTACAAACCATAAAATAGAATACTCAAATATGAATAAAGATGCCAGGGCAGACAGATCTCTGTGTCATGCAAATCACCACTGGCTTTGGAGGGACACCTGTGTTTACGAGTTTACCACTGTTTATTTTTCATAGGACAGATGTGATTAGGGCTCACCACTGTGCTAATCCTAAAAGAATGAAGGCCAAAAAAATGATGTTTAAACATATTTACGCAGTTTTATGGAAAGACTTTTGACCTTAGGCTTATTTAAAATGTAGTTAAAGAAAATACTGTACTTTTGGGGGTAAACTATGTTAAAGTGCAAGGACCAGAAGGTAGAGGGTCACACTTCCCTTAATTTTAGATGTGCCCAGTGTCCAGTGAGCACTTACCCACTTCCAGCATCTAATAGCTCTCTAGTGAGTCCCTCCTTTTATGGACAGCAAGAGAGATCTCTCATCAGTACGTGAGCTGAATTGCTCTTTGGAGGTGACTTTCTTTCTGCTCGCTGTAATCAGAAGCCTGTGGCAAGCAGCATCCTAATTCATACATCCTGGTTCAACATTTTATGTTGAATGAGAGGATCCAGCATTTATTGAAACACAGGGAGTGTTTTAATTGCTGACAGCAGCCAGAAGAAAGATACATTCATTGTGAATTGCTGCAAGTGAGCCGACCTCTTCATCTTCCTCTTCCCCTGCAACAGCATTTTCCTCTACCACACAGGCAGTGAGCTGCAAGAGGCATGGGTTGAAAAATTCATATTTACAAAATGCAAACAAATGTCACCATAATCTCTAGGAAAAACTAAGTCACTGTTATCAAGGCTTGTATAAATTCCATCAGAGAGTAACTTTGGGAAAAGGCAATCCAAAAACTATGACTATTCTGACAAAGCCTAGAATGAGGTAAAAAATAACTTACATTTCTTCATGCAGGAAATAGTTCAAGGAGAGTAATAGCAGGGGCAGTATATCACCACTAAAAAGAAGGAGAGGACATCCTTGCAGGAAGCAGAGAAGGCAGTCTCAAAACTATTCAGCCTAGAAGTTGCCTCTGAATGCTTGTAGGGGGTAACACTGTAGAGGTGTTTAGTGGGGATGATATTGGATGAGCATCTTTACATTTGTAGCATGAACAGCCCCACAGTCCACTACCAAATTCCTGAGCCATGCTCACTCTTTCCTGCAATTTGTCCTTTAAAGCATGACCTACCAGTCCCTAAACAGACATACAGACAATGGTAACCAGAAACCAGAAGTTGTCAAAGTTTTCAAGGATTTATGCAATCATAAAAGTTCACCAGAAGAAAGGTAACATTAAGTCCTGTTTAAAACATAGAGCAAATTTAACTTCAAGATGAACTGTAAAACCAAGCCACTTCTGGTTTTGCTCTTTTCTGCCCCTGAGGAAATCTGTGTCTGATTCAGGAAGTCCTTTCCCTTCTCTCTCCTTTGTTTCAGTCTTTTTTTCTCTCTCTGGTTAAATAACAGGCTTTCTTTTCCCTCTGTTTTGCTGTAGGGTTTTAGCTATGTCTTTGGAGGAAGTGAAGGATGTTAAAATGCTTATAACCAGAAAGTCAGCTCTTCCTCCTGTATTTGAGGCTGGAGGAATGATGACAGGAATGCTATAAATTTGACAGACTCATTTAAGCATTTCAATGCATAAACAAAGGTTGGAGGGAGGGAGTAAAGTTTGACCATCTCGTATGTTTTCCATGCTCAAGAGTGATTTCTTAGGGCCCCTTTGACAGCATTTACTGCCTGTGGTAGGGAACTTTTTGCACAGTCTGTTTTCTCATCCCCTAGCTGCAGCTCAAAACCATTTCTGAATATCACAGCTTTATCGATCTTGTGGCCATGACCCAGTTCTGGGTCACTGTTCCTACAAACCTGGTGAATGTTTTTTTCAATATTCATCTAGATCCCCCTCTAATCATGCCGCTGTAAGAAAAGCAAGAAAGGCTTCCCCATAAATACAGCTGTACTCTGTCTCGTTTCTCCTTCCACACTGGCATTGCACACTACACTTCTCTTACGGGTGGAGCAGCCATCTCCATGCAGAAAGAGCTCTTCATTAATTTGCATCTGGCCATTTATGATTTTTTACATTATGCTATTGGCAGTGTCTCATTTCTCTTTAGAAGAAAACACATAGACTGGCTCTGTCTATTTCTGAGCCACCCCACAGGGACTCTCCTGAATTACAGCGCAGCTTAGTGCTGATTACTTTTTTATTTCTCCTCTTAGGAAACGGATAAAAGGTTTAAGTTCTGACACAAACAGGAAAACATGCTAAGAGGATTTATCCTGAACGCATCTGCTCTTTAAATAGTGATGGAGCAGTGTCAGTTTCCCAGAAGGGCCAGAAGCTCCACCACTCTTTGTTCCTGCAGCCCTTGTATGACTAGAGGCAGAATATCCTATCACAGGCTGTTAGATAACTCCCAGAATATGCAACTTGGTGATCATAGGCTGAGGAGGGACTGACTGCCACTGGAAGCATGAAGAAGTTGGGTTTAAGAAGGGCTCTGCTCTGCTTCTTTAAGGATAACACCAAGCCTCTATTCTGCTCCAAGGTAAGACTTTGTAAAATTTACTAAATCAGAAACTTCTCAGCCTTCCAGACCTTGTTCCCTCCCTCTCGTTTCCTTAAACAAGAAGCGACAGGAGGGGGAGTAAGCTGTCAAAGTTATCACTAGTGGAATTTTCCAGCTTTACCAGGCAGGAAAGAGGGGCCAAAAAAAAGGAGCCACTGTAGAAAAACAACTGGACACAGTGCAAGCATAGGCAACTTCAGGATGGGCATATGCATGGTTTGCATTGACTAAAGTTGTATGAAAATATGGCTCAAGAATCTATTAACATCAACCCTTTTAGGGTTTTATTAATAAGGTGTGCTTCTGGAAAGTTATACTCTGTTATAATGCAATGTTTTTCTCACCAATTATTCTATTTTAAAATGTGTTCCACTCAAATAATATTCCAGAGGGAGAAAAATCTTTACTTCAAATTGGATTATTCACAATTTTTCCCATTTTTCCTTCCATTTGATTCGAGGTCAGAAATTTGTCTTTTTCAGCTTTTACCTTCTGATGTCATATAGATGTTTATGGCAATTACATGTATGTCAGGTCAGTGTCTTGGCCAGACTCTAGCATGCACAAATAGAGCTTTATACAAACCTTGCTGTATGGAAAGGAGAAACTTAGGACTTACTCCATGGGAGGAAAGCCAGGTCTGACAATTTAAGTGAAATGTTCATCAAGATTACAGGGCTAAATTAGCTAAATGGTTTCTACATTCCCAAATACATTATCCTAATCCTCATTTTTCGAATTTTGTTCAAATCTGGCTTGGTCCTGTACATTTTGAAGACAGGGATTTGCAGGTAGTGCAGGCTCCTTCGAATGGCTACTTTCAATTTGAAAGTGCTTATAACTGGTAACTAAGTAAAAATCCAGGGCAGCAAGGGACTGGTGGGGAAGAGCAGCTAAAACTGTTTACCTAATAATGAAAACTGGAGAAATTCAAGGAAGCTGGAAACTAGGACTTGACCCCATAGTTCTGAGGAAGCTGGAAGCATGTTTATGTAGTCTAAATAAATGAAAACAATAGATCATCAACCTAGTGCTCAAAACAGGCTCTCTCATCCATTGCAGAGGGATTCCAGGGGATTTCTCTCCCGCTGGCTGGCTGGCATGATCCTTACAACTCTGCACCTCCAGAGTAAACATCAGGAGTGTTCGAGGAGTTTCTTTTAGCTATTCTTGCTCTGTGACAGTTTGCACACGCTGAAATGGCCAGCTCAACCTTTCTGGTTCCAAAGTCCCCCCTGCAGCACAATATTATGAGCCAGGGTCATGACCATCAGCAGAAAGAATACTCCTTGCCTTGGGGAAAACTTCCCAAGGATTTCTTACCCTGTTGTTCCCTCTGTAGGGGCAGCATGAGGCCTATTCTGGGGATCAAAGGGAAGTCTGAAATGGCATGAGATGCTGCAGAGCAGCACAAAATGATCATCGTGGGCCAAATTATAAGTACATAATAGCTTTAATTGACTTTGATCGGGATGAAAGAGCAACTACTTTCTTCTTCCCTTGTCAAACATGAAGTCTCACTGAAAGGAAGTCTAGGCAGCTAATATCCCTGGTGATTTGGCTTTTGCTCTCTAGATTCTTGATTGATTTGTTTAGAAAAGATAATCAAATCAGTGGGATTAGTAAGAAATCTACTAGAGGGTTGTACTCTTAGCACCAATAGAGTGTCTCTGGTAAATACAATGTCATTACAAGTCCCAGCTGTGTTCTGTCGGAATGGGAGATACGGCTTACTGGCATAAATGATTGTCCAAGCCGCTTTTTCTGATTTTGTGACTCTTTTTTCATATGAATGGAAGAATTCTGAGGTATCTCCCATCACTGGGTTTTCTCCTATTTGTTACCAGTGAAGATGATCATGCACATGCCGTGAAAAGGCAGCTCACACTTCCATGTCAGGACTTTTTCAGGCAGGGCTTTGCAGTAAAATTACAAAGTGATTCCTAATTCAGAAAGTCTCTGCACAGCTCAAAAGTGTAGATATGTCTAGATAGCCACAAATTCTCCAGTGTTGATGCTGTTTTAAGATGATGATCAAATTGTAATGAAAATTAACCTAGCAACTCTAAGAAATATTGTATTTTCTTCAACTCTTTTAATTACTTCTTACTAGAAAGTCTCTTCAAATGCATTATTTTGAAAAACCTTAGGTGGTGAGTGGTGTGTAAGTTATCATAATGATATAGCAGCCTCTTAATTTGACAGATCTTTCTCCCACCCAAATGATTCCAACTTCTTTGAATAAAATCTGTTCCATTTCTTATCTTGAATTATGCTTTCATTAAGCAGCCAATTGATGTTGATCCCCTGGTTCATGCTGTAGAAAACATTCCATTTTATGAGTTATCTAGACTGTTTCACAAAGGCTTTTAGGAAATTACTAAAATGTTCCTTCCCTTTGTTCTCATCTTTGTTGTGTATTCATACATATATTTATATGTGAACATGAATCAGTACAAATGTATAGCAACCTTCCCCTTAGGATATTGTGCATGTATATCATAAAGGAAAAGGAGATTAACGGTAGAATACAGTATAAATGGGCTGACTTTATGGCAGTCTTGCAGAAACTCCTGCCAACCAAAAGAGTAAACAACAGCTGTGTTAGTCAAAGCCAAATTTAAAAGATAAGACTTGAATTTAGGTGGTCAAAGTCCCAGAAAACTGGGCAAGCTTAATGCCCACAGAAGAAGAACTCCAAGGACAGAGAGTGTAATGGTATACAATTAAGTTGAAGGCAAATTTTCAAAAGTACTTCTGTGACTTAAAAGCCTAAGTCAAAACTGACTTTGAGAGCAGGAGTGTTTACTCTCCCTGTAAGTTTGTGAATCCTTTAGTCTTTCCTGAAAATAGGAGTTAGGTGACTGCCCTCCTTCGTCCCTTTTGGAAGTGTGATCTGTAGTCACCTGAAAGTCCAAAAAATATGCTGGTCCAAGCAGTGGCTGAATGCCAACAGGGATACCAACTCAAACCAGAGAACTGGAGGTACAAGCATGATTATTCCCCTCTTTTATGGAAAGCCATATATCATCTGGTTTGGATTAAACTCTGACGATGTGTTAGCCTGTTCAAGATCCTGTAGAAGCATTTTGAATCAATTGTAACTGACGTAAATATAGCCTTTGACTGGAAGTCTTCCAGAGAGAGAGAGCTGCAGCAGTTCAGCCAAGATGCATTATATCAAAAGCATAGATAAGTAATTTGGTGTCCTCATGGGAAGGATAGCATTACAGTTTCACAACATTCATAAAGTGCCTGCACAGTGAAAAATCTAATACAATCATTAAAAGATGGATGAATGCCCGATGAATCTTCACCTCCTGTCATGGATCACAGCTCTTATCTAGGCAGGTGTGGGAAGAGGAGTGTGAACCCACAGTGACAGAGGGCACAACAACAGCTTAGTCGTACTTCGTTGACATGAGCACCTGAGCTTCCGAACATGATTTACTATGTTTGCATAGCAATATTAATTACTTTTTAGTGGTTATCTAGCCAAGAATATGTACAGAGCTGAAAAAGCTCAGATAGAAACTTCAGCCAAGCTCTGTAGGACGTGCAGAAGTTTAGCAGTCCTTTTCCTCACAGTGTACCATAGCTTTAAGTCATAAACTAGCTCTTATATTTTTAACTCTATTCTGTGGCAAAACATCTGTGTGATTTTGGAGATCTCACTTCACCTCCCTCCATAAATCTTATTTGATATCTCTGTGGTTGTAATATGATGAGTTAGTTCTTGCCCATATAATTAGTTGATGCTACAGGGAGGGGTTGGGGTGTTTTGGTAGTTACCAAATTCTTGGTTCTGCTGTTATTATCCACTGCATGATGATTTGATATCTGAGTTTAGGCTTCAGACTGTGACTGGCAGGGAAGAACTCAACACAGGTTAAAGAGGCAGTTATCCAAGGTTCTCTTTCCATTGTCCCAATACAACTCGTAAGAGCTTAGAACAAGCCAGAACAAACCAGTAAATGTCAAAATAACAAAGAGTAATCCCTTCTTGCAATACATGATGTTTACAAAAGGTGCTGAGAAGCTTTCTAGTGTGGTTCTGCTTCCCAGAAGAACATAAACAGGCATTTTGTGCCTGTGTTAAGATGCTTCGAGAAAAGATAATATTGTCTCTCTATGTCTTTTGAGGTCTGCAGTCTTCGAGTACAACAAGAACTCATTTTCCTCAGAGATTTCCAAGAGCTATATCTTACTCCCCTAGCATCAATATTAAGAAAGTTAAACATTCAAACCCTGTGCACAGGAGTCATTTGGCTCACTTCAGTATGGCTGCTTGTAGGATTCAGAATTACTCACATCACTGAGGTACTGAAGACAAAAGGCACTGTGTTTTGTAAATATTAGTGGTCTCTGTAGCTGTAAGAGCATTAAGACCTTCAGGAGCTTCAGTATATTTGAAAACCTAGCTTTGAAATACCCGACATGCTGCAGCTTCCCTCAGAGTGCTCGTGAATGAAATATTTGAGACAAACCTCAAAAATCATATAAACAGGAAAGAAAAAAGAGTTGAAAGAAAATAGAAAGCAGCTGTGCATCATGGACTAGTTTTCCCATTTAAAAGGTGATTTTTCTTATTCTGGTATTTGCCTTTTTTATGGGTATTGTGAAGAAGTGTAGCTTAGTCCAACATTTCCAACTCTCACTGGAGTCCAAGTGGTTTGGAAGCATCACAGATTCATTTGACTGCTTATATAGAAAGGTCATGTTTTTCACAGGCACATAGTATAAACATTTGAACACAAATTAGAAAAATACCACTTAAAATCTAGGATGTTGCATTCACAATTCCCATGAAGATGTTCCCTCTATCTCATTAGCATAAGCCCAGAAATCATTTTAAGATCACAGAAAAGCTTTTATACTCCACAGATCGGAATGATATAGCCAATGTATAAGAAAATGCATTGTTTGTTTTTTCCCTTGACCTCTTCATTCCTCTGTTGAAGACCTGAAAACATAATAAACTAAATTTGATTTTGTGGTCCATTGTTTCCTCTGAAAACAGGAATTTCTGCTTTGTGATCATCTACTTGGCGTTCCCTGTCTGTTTGTCTCCACCAAATTTTAGCCTCCACTCTTCATTTTCAGCTCTGTTCTGTAATTTCTTATTGTGACATCTGCCATCACCTCACCATGACCTTTCATAGTCCTGGTAATGCTACTAGACTAATCTGGCAACTCAAGAGGTTCTTGCCAACACGTTTCTGTACTTACCTTATAAATGAAAAATCTCTAGACCAATCTCCAGTAGGAGTCTTCTACCAGCTTTTTATTTAAATTTAGCTTTATGCTTATCCAGGTCCTGAATGGGAGAGGTTATCAAATTATACACTGCAATTTAATTTTAAAGTGACTGAAACAGCCTGAAATTTTGACTGAAAGAACATGAGTGAATTAGCAAGAAATTAGTCCTTTGTTCCCAGCAAAGTGTAGGTCAAAAACCTATTCTGATACAGTTTTCTTTTTAAAGCTTAAAGGTAAAATGTGCACCACATTAGCAAAACTTCCACTGGCTCAGCAGAGCCAAGAGGATTTACTTCTGTTAATATTACCTGGCTGTTAGGGATTTTTTAGTCGTAAATTTTTTTAGAACATAAAGTGCCTTGGTTGCTTTGACTGAGCTTTTTTATAAATATTTAGAATGAATGGAAAGAGGGGCTGATGTGTGACTTCTTTTGAAGGATGTGTGACAGTCAAATGCTGTTGGAGAAACATGCATCCACCAGCTGCAGTCCCCATCCTGTGCCTTGTATGTTTGTGTTTGGTCCCCCTGTGCTGCATTGGTATCACCTCCTCCCTGAATAGGGAGCCCTTATCAACTTCTCTACTTGCTCCATCCCTACATGAATCTCTCACCCAGTGTTTGATCTCTGGACAATGGAAAAGGAGGGAGAGAAGCAGGATTCAGAGACAGCTGCAAACAGAGGAACGGAAAGGGAGACAGAGTTAGAGATGAGGCCACACGTTCCTTCAAGTCATCAAGAATAAAGTCACAGACTGTTCAGGACAGTGACCAGGGTTTCCATGTTGATGTACTTTCCATCAATTTCCTGCTAGTGTGTAACCATTTTTATTCAGGTAAAAATAGGAGCATAGTGCTTCGAGATATTCTCCAAGATCCATCTACATTTCTTTATTCATTCACATTCTTTATCTACACTGCTTTTTAAGCAGTTTCATTAACAAAAGAACAGCCTATTCAGCAAATGTGGGACTCCTTCCAAAGTAACTCATACAATCTTTACCAATGTACTTGAGTGGTAAAAAATAGAATTATGCTCACATTTTGATTTTTATTTGGCTGCAGAACTTTCCAGCAAATCTTTCGTTCCTTCTGGCTGATTCAGTATAGCACAAAGTACAATACAGGATGAAAAATACAAACTGAGAGTCCAGAATTGCCAGACAGCCAACCCAGGGCTGCTGAGAAAAATTTATATGGTGTACATTTGCTCATGAAATTTTTGTGATTTGTAATATCTTTAACATTAGCAGTACCACAAAGAGGAATGTTCTGAATTTAAACGTAAGGTTAAATTAAGCCAGTGGGGTTGTAGCAGTTTATTATTATCTGAGAATCTGGTAATGGCGACGTGAAGTTGCTCTTCACTCTGCCAAAAGGTTCAAGAGTGTCTTCATTGCATATGCATTTTTTTCAATAAAGTAGCTTTAAAGGTTGTATTTTTCTTAGCTTTAAAAGCTCAGTGTGTTGTTTTACATTACTTCAGTCCAGTCCTGTAAATACTGTTAAGCACAGTGTTCAAAACATTTTCTCATGAATTGCAAGGTAATCAATACCATTCATGACAAAAATGTAAAAGAATACATTAGGGTTTACATATCGATATTTTGTAGGTCAGACATGGCTTTCAGTATAGTTAAAACACATCTAAATGAAAACCCAGTAACTCACAGAAATAAGTAGTGCTTGTTGCTTAGATCCTGAAGCCTTTGAAAAAAGTGTAAAGGGTGGAGTGGCGACATTTATTTAAAAGGGTGCATTAATTGTAGGAAGGAAGAAAGTAACAACTGGACTTCACTGAAAGCTAAGCACCAAGAAAACTTCAAAGACACATTGCATGACTTCAAACTCCTGTTTAGCTTACATGTTCACTCTCTAGATTTATCTGCCTCCCTTCATTGTTTGTATCAGGACCCTAAAATGTTTACACTTAAAATGTATGTAGTTGCATTAGATGCCTTCCAGCAGACAGTATAGTCCTGTCCTTAATATTATTACCTTAATTCAACCAAAATGACTGAATTTGGGTTTTGAAGTTTGGGAGACAGAATGTCCCACAAATATTGTGAGTTTCTTAGTGATAACAATCATGCTGGTTGAAAGGATAGCTCCTTTACAATGATCTAAAATAAAAATGTATATATTCTTCCATGTTTGCCACATAAATGCAGGCAATGTTAGAAGATGTACTGAAAATTGTAGAAGGTTTGACCCCTTATGTTTCAGTGTTTCATTGTGCCTCCTGAGTATTTTAATATTTCTTTTTCTTTAAAAAATCTAGTTTGTTCTTTAGGAGCCAAAACTCTTTTAACACTGTCCAGGTTATATCCCCTACGGGTTTTACTTGGTTTACTTCTTTGCTTGGTGAATGATTTAAGCCTCATTGAAACTGTTGAACCTGTGCATTTCCTGCAGTTTTAGCTGTATCCTATTGTGTTATAAATAATGAATCTGGCTAAATATGAGTTGTGATTTATCAATTTTATTGTGAAAGAAGATTCTGGATTAGTCTGCACATTACTCTCCTCCTCTTTCCTAACTTCATTGCAGTTGCACACATGTGCATGCATAGAGGCCTGACGTACTCTGGTTGACTTGAGACCGTGCTGTCCCCAGGGTGTACTTACAGGGCTGTTGCTTACCTTACAAGTGACACTGCCAGAGCAGTAGGAAGCAAAAAAGAATCACAGCTTTTCCATTGTCTTCTGTGAGAGCTTCCTCATTGCTACAGATAGCTCTCTGAGGAGGGACCGAGTGCCTGCAGTGAACTGCATCACACTTTATGCAGTACCAGAGTTTACACCATGTAATGCATTTGTGCTTCCTCCTCTCCTTTTTATTCATGTGACTCTGCTTCATCTTTGATTCCTACTTTGGGTAAGGTGCTGGGTTGCTGCTTGCACCAATGACGAGACACGTCGGCTTCATGTTTACTGTGTGGCCTGACTGAGTAATCCATGCCAAGGACTGATAATGTTGTAGTAGTAAATCCAGGGCTGCCATACATCTTGTTTTCACATTTGGTCCAGATGGAATATGAAGGGTTTGCCTTGAATTTTGGGGTGGTCAGCTAAATAAAATCTCTCTGGGTGAGTGCCAGATGAAATTTTTGGAGGCATCTAGTGAACAGAAGTGGATATGTTGTACAGTGCATGCACAGTGAGCCTGGTGCTCCTGGAGGCTTTCATCAGCCCTAGCTGATAAAGCATGACATCCACTGGGTGCAATGCTCAGGCACAAATCATTGTACTGTACATTAGTACTGGACATTTGTACTGTACAGGCACAATAGATCAAACATTTTCTGGAAGCACAGGATTTCCTAAGCCCACAGTACGTGGCCCATGTGCCTATGTATCCTGCTGGAAAACTTTGGCCTGCCCAAATACATGGCCAACATGGATGCATGGATTTTTATTTTTTTTTCATATAAAAGCAATTGGACTTAAGCGAGCATCAACACAACAAAAGAATTTGTCACCTCTAACAATAAAAATGTGTTGGAAATGTGTAATATGTTTGAACTGGCTGCTCACAACCAGCTTTTGCCTGCTGTAGTCCATGTCCAGATGTTTCCTATCTTACCCATACCTACTGAAAATTATATCTAACATATTCTACCATGATCTGCTGATGTTCTTAAGTCTTTAACATTGAAAACTGGCTTATAGTGCTTCTTCTTAATATATATGAAAAGAATTCTTTCCAATTCACTTAAAAAAAAATGGTTAACAGAACATACTCTTGTTTTTGTTAATCATTTGTGAATCCCTTCTGCCCTTTAGGAACAGCCTTGTTAGGAGAAAGAAGATGGAATAGAGTCCCTTTCAGATTTTGACAGACACATTGCAGCCGTGTAGTGCACTGTCTCTGTTGCATTAGGCCACCACTCAAGGGATGTGATTGCCAGTGTGGAGGAGAGGTCTGGGTTATGTCCCCAAAGGTCACTGTTGCCAGCAGCCAATACCTAGAGAGTATATTCCTGCACTCCCTTAGCTCAAAGGATCTGATTGTAAGAGCCCTCACATCGAAATGCACAAACAGAGAGAGATTCTTCTCCAATCTCCATGATCAGCCACAGAACGGGTCACAATGTGGCCTTTGTTACAGCAGGGGACTTCCCTACCACTTACAAAAAAGTTGCGTAAGAGACAGCTGAAGAACCCAAGGTGAAACACATTTTTAAGTGTTGACAGGTAACACTGCCATGCAGACTCTATAGCAGAATCTTCTAACTTCTGTTAGTACCTCAGTGAATTGCAGACAAAGCATAATTAAAAAAATTAAACTTTTTATTCCTATAAATCATACAAGTCTTTTTTAAGTCTTTTAAATCTTAAGACTCATTAGACAACTCCTTTGGGTCCAAAAAGTCATGGAATCACGGAATCATTGTCATAGAACATCCTGAGTTGGAAGGGACCCACAAGGATCATTGAAGTCCAACTCCTGGCCCTGCACAGGGTAGCCCCAGGAATCACACATGTGCCTAAGAGCCTTGTCCAAACACTTCTTGAACTCTGGCAGGTTTGGTGCTCTGACCATTTCCCTGGGGAGGCTGTTCCAGTCCCCGGTTTCCCTCTTGGTGAAAAACCTTTTCCTAATATCCAACCTAAACCTTCCCTGACACAGCTTCATGCCATTCCCTCAGGTCCCGTTGCTGGTCACCAGAGAAGAGATCAGTGCCTGCCCCTGGTGAGGAAGCTGTAGAATGCTATGAGGTCTCCCTTTAGTCTTCTTCAGGCTGAAAACACCAAGTGATCTCACTCACTTCTTGTATTCTGGAGGATTCCCCTCCAGATCCTTCACCATCTTCATAGCCCTACTTTGGATGCTTTCTAGGAGCTTCTTATCCTTCTTAAACTGCAGCACCCAAAACTGCACACAGGGCTTGAGGTGAGGCTGCCCCAGTGCAGAGCAGAGCAGGACAATCCCCTCCCTCGACCGACTGACAATACTTTGCCTGATGTCCCCCTGGACACGGTTGGCTCTTCTGGCTGCCAGGGCACTGCTGACTCATATTCAACTTGCCATCGACCAGGGCCCCCAGGTCCTTTTTGGGGCACTGCTCTCCAACATCCCGTTCCCCAGACTGTACGTACATCCAGGGTTGACCTTTCCCAGATGCAGAATCTGAAGTAAAATTAAAGTTGACAGAATCATATTTTGAAGAATGTTTTGTAGAATATAAAGACGGGCAAAATTCAGAATTCCTGTGGTTTCGAGTCTAACTGATACAATAAGATGATAGCTTATTTTCAAACACAACTTTGTAACAAAGAGCAATGAAATTCATATGTTTTTGGAATTCTGCTGGGCCACAGGATGAGAAAATTTATAATGAAATAAAATCCTATTCTGCCTCTCACTCAAATACTCTGTTGCAAGGGGGGCTGGGTGAGAGCTCTGTGAAATCAGTGAGTTTGACAGTTTAAATATTTGCTATGCTGAATGTTAGAGAAAGGACCAGGAAGCTTTAGGATCCACTGTATAGAACTTGCCTAACATTTGCAAGATAATCAGAAACAGAAGTGTATAGATGGAGTTGGGGGCTAGATGATGTCTGATATACACCCCTCTCTGTGATCAGAAGCCACCGAGCATGGAGAGAAGGAAATAAGCAGCCAGCAAACAGTGCAGGGTCTCCAGGAAGGAACCAGAACATGAGAGATTTGGGGCAAGGGTGAACTAGGCAGTGAATTGTGCACAAAAATACTGTTTCACATTGCTGGACTCTTCCTTTGCCTAGAATTTGTATACTTTTTATTTAAAAGGAAGATAAATAATGGTATGTGACTGCTTCCTAACAATTCAGAACAATTCTTAATAAAGAGGAATAAATGCTGTTTCCTTGTCAATGCAAGCTACCATCATCTTTTTTACATGTGGGAAGAGCTGAGCAAGTGTTTATACTGACAGAACGATTGCAGTGTGAAAAGGTGGATCTTCATCCTACAGTGACCAGGAGAATTTGCTTCCTTCATCTTTCCCGTTCCTATAAATGTGACTAATTGTGGTGAAGCAGGTTCAGGACCCACCAAATCAAATCAAGTATAACAGCCCACAAGGGTAAGATGTCCTGTGTCTCTCTGTAAACAAGGATTAATGCTGGTTTTAACTACAAGATGACTTTATTGCTCCCATTTGTTTTATGGATTCTTTACTATCCATTACTTAATTAAACTCAAAGCCTGGCTTTATCATTACTGAGCCTGTGAGCAATCATTAGGTGTCACTGAGCCAGCTCTTCATGTAGTTTGACAAACTTTTACTTTGGAGATAGGATAAGAATAGCTGATTGGATCTGGCTTGGCTATCCTGAAATCGATGTGTGGTATCAGATCCTGAACAGCATACTTCTGTACTACATATGGAAGATAAAATAAAGGATCAGTAGGCCTGCTTTGCTGTTGCATTTCATCAGAGTTATAAACATACACCAGACCAAAACCAGTCACACATGGTTGAATCAGTCTCCTTTGTGCCCATGGAAATACCCTGCTTCCTTGCAAAAATCTTTCCACAGAAAGCTTTCTAAATGATATCATCATATTTCTCCTTACTGGCATCCTTTAACCCTTTCTCCTCTTTTTTTTTTTTATTTTACTCTGAAAACAATTTCAGCTCATTCAGTGGAGTTGCTATAACTGTTGCCTGGTCCTTTTAGATTCATGTTTCTCTCCCAGCTTCTTCCACCTAGTAAGCCAGGATCTGAGATTCCTCCTGTGTTTAATTTAGTCAGTGTTTCAGATTAGCTCACCACTACCCATGTGTGCGAACAAAAGAAACCGAGCATGAGCTTTGTGATTGCTACTTACTTAACACGACTCATTTTCAACTTTTCTGTAGGAACAACAGAATCAGCTTAATGAAAACTTTTTATTGTTCTTAACTTCTGTACAGACAATGAGAAAAAAAGGGCAAATGAGACAAAATGGGTTGAAGGTGAAAAAGGTGTCAGGAACAGAGGCTTTCTGCTGTGAGAGTTCCCAGGTAACAGGCAACCCGGGCTTCTTGAACTGTTTCTGAGACAGACAGGCACACTGCTGAGTCAGTGCTCATTTAGTGTTCTTCAAGAATTAATTAAAAGCAGTGAAGAATATGCTTTACTTCCTCAGTAAGGCTTTTTTTCCTGAGACTGTTTTGAGCAGCTTTGGCTGGAGGAAATGGGAGACAACTGCCATTTTCACATAAAGGCAAGACCTCTTCCTGCAGGACAAAAGTCACAGGTATATGGGTCAAAACAGCAGCTGGAGGTCTTTCAAAAACATGAGCTTTTAATAGGCAGACTGAGAATAATTGACGAAGGTTTGTACCAAACCACCTGGAAGCAAGCTTCAGATGTTTACCAATAAGGATAAAGCACCTCTGCCTAACCTTTCTCATTACAGGAATTCTACACAGCTTGATTTAATCCAGGTTGAGATAACAAGCCTCATAGATGAAGTTCTCAGGAGACTTTGTTCAGCTGATTTTCCAAATAAGCTCTGTACTTTAATATTGTTGTAAATGCACATTAATTACCCAGGAACCTTAGACGTATTTGGTAAAGCTGGTTGCCACAGCAGTTGTTGCTGTGCTACGTGATCTGTTTTGCATTTAGCTTTTTGGTATGGTAGTATTACAAAATAAGCATATTCACTGTGGGGAGAAAAGCAGCAACCCACTGAGCCTCTTTCTTCCTAATATGGTGAAATAAAAAGCCCTGGTTTGAGCCAGCTTGAAGTGCTGATGGAGTCGAAGCCCAAGGAGCAGTGTCATGTGGCTCCTGAAGAGCACAAGGATCATGGTCAAGATTCATACTGGAAGGGCAGGAAATGTTTAAATTCTCTGACCATGACTAAGTTATGGCACTCTGCTATTAGAGGTGCCCTCTTCTCCTCGTAGACATCTTTGATTCCAGACTGATGAGAGTGTTCAATTGCTGGCTTGGGACCTCTGCCCTGTGCTATATAGCACATGTAGGAACTTTTTTTCACAAAGGGTTTTTTTTTTTTTTTTTTTTTTTTTTCCCACAAAAGTAAGTAGGGACATGAATTTCTCAGTGGGCAGCAGTGTGGGGGTTTCAGGCAGAGCCCGGAGCTGAAGGGGAGTCAGGTGAAGGACAGGCTGCAGTGGGAGTATAGGTACTGGGCTAGGCGTCTCCTCTGCTCTCACGATGTCCAGAGAACAGGGGCCCCAAACTCCATTAGAGTGCCAGGAAGTTTTGCCTTTTTCCTTATTTGTGTTCGCTATCACCTTTTAAACAAAAGAGCTCAGCT
This sequence comes from Cephalopterus ornatus, assembly GCA_013396775.1. Lineage (NCBI taxonomy): Eukaryota > Metazoa > Chordata > Aves > Passeriformes > Cotingidae > Cephalopterus > Cephalopterus ornatus. The sequence goes on from VZRE01002948.1 coordinate 109,023, forward strand.
TTTCACAGCAGCAAGCAATTTGCTGTTTCCCCCATCCCCCTGCCAGCTTCCAGCTGAAGAGATGGGATTTTCTGGCTGCTTCTCAGGGATTGGGCTTCTGCTGGTTAAAACCTCTGCTTGGGGATGCTTGGTACAGTATTAACTCATGATAGTTAGGTTCCATGAGACATGGTTTTTTTATTTACTTGCTGATGCAGGGAAGAGAGATGGTTGAATCCATAAAAGAAAGGGAAACCTGTAAGAAACCAGAGGCTGACACATCCAGAATACATAATCCCAGTGATTATAATTTATCAGGTACCCCAGTCATCTGAGGCTTTGCAAACAAAAGCCGACTGAAACATCTCCCCAGAGGGAAAGCTACGTGGAAAACACTCAAATAGCTTTAACCACAGTTGTGTTGCAAATTCCTCTCAGATTTGGTGACTGTGGCTTGTTCTAATTAAAACAGTAACAGTTTCAGCACTGTGTTTTAAAGTAAACAATCATTTTCTGTTTATAAGGGGAAAAAAGGAGAAAAACACTGAAGATAGCGCTTCTCTGCCTGGAGTACGTGTCTCCACAGCCCCATAGCGCATTTTCTCCTGCTGCAATGTTGTCACCCATCACAAAGGTTTGCTTCTCAGTGGCTCTCCAAGAGCACATAGGCAGTTTTGGCAGCTGAATCATCCATATTACACCTACATGTGTTCAAAAAGAGGCAAAGGCCTGAGCTTTAACTTTTATAAAGCCTGATCATGTCCAAAGATGGATTTGATGTGCTCCGTTGTTTCTACCACAGCTCCCCAACCTGGGTCTCAGACCCAGCCCAGGAGAAACCACCCAGATCAAGCAAGGAGGCTCCAGGAGCCCCAGGAAAGCAGCTAGCCCTTCACTGTCCAGACAGGATGAAGCAGAGGCTGCAGCACAAAGAGGAAAAAGCATGCTTAGTCAGCTTTATTAAATAACATATTCTTTATACATCCATTACCAAAACTTTGACACTGAGGGAAATACTGAAAAGGAAATCTCTTTTTTTTTTTTTTTAGTGGAGTAAAAGTGTTGCCTGTGTTTTTAAACAAAGGCATATTGGCAAAGTCATGCCATACAGAAAAGGAAGAGAAAGGGAAGCCGCATTTGAATTAATTCGGATGAGTGAAGGCCAGAAGACCTTACAACAGAACTTTCCATTAATTCCTGTAGTCTAGCTCTCTGCCGTAATTGCGTTACCTCGTAACTCCTTTGTACAAATATTGTTGTGGTTATTATTACTGGTTACCGCATCTACTACAATTATACTTACAAAAGCTGTTTACAGTATTGCAGCCACAATAATGCAAAAGAGCAAAGTCAGATGAGACTTTCATGGTGGATGTTGTATAAAATTTTGAATGAATTTATATAACAGTCTTCAGCTGCAAGTACTTACAGTGGGAAAAGACCAGAACAAAGGGGAAGGAATAAACTTTGTTTTAATTCAATCACTGTATTGAATCTTAGCTTGAAACTCAATTTTTAGTGAATCATAATTTTTTGAACCTGTGATCAAAGCCTTCTGTCTGACCTAGGATATACTATTTCAATTCAAAGAAAAATTTTGTTAAAATTTTTTCTATTTTAGCTTAATTAAAAAAAAAAATATTCTTAAAAGGGTTTTCAAATAAAAGGTAATAATTCCTCTGAATTAAAGTATTTCAAGTTTTAAATTGTTTTCTGGAGCCAGTATAAGTTTGTAAAATATTTCAGGGTTCCCAAGTCTCATTATTTTTCCCCAGAGAAGTTTTCACTGAAAAATTTCAGCCAGTCAGCAAAACAAGAAGGGATAGAAAGAGAAACTGAGGTACAAAAAAGTTAAAATAGTTTTCCAGTGTCTCATTAGATGGTTATCAGTATTACAAATAGAAATTTCATCTCCTGTGTCCCTCTCTAGCGTGAGAAACACTGAAGAACATTAAATAGATAAATTATTAGATGCAAAATAAATGCCCAGCAATAATTGTTATGAGCAACAGAGGTCATGACAATTACCAGAACTGTGTACTTGGTCTCTGAAATCTTGTTCCCTCTTCCCTGATACTGTTGCGGGTGAAGCCCTAGTTGGTGCTCCATCTGCATGGCACAAGTTAGCATGATAGAAAGGTAATTTTATTTGTATCCCTGTCTCTTCAGAAAGTCCCTCCCTCGTTGTCGAAGAATTAACAGGATGCTTTCAAACGAGTCAGCAGCTCCTCCTACATTCAGTCGCTCCAACTCGCAGGCCTCCATGGACAGCACTTCCATGGAGGACTTTTGGTGTGAAGTGGAGAACATCAAGGAGAGCAGAGAAGATGGATCTGAAGAAGCAACACTCTTGGAGTTCAAACCTGCTGATGGTGAGCACACAAACATCACGTCTTCCTCATGCCTTGGCTTTGCCTCCTCACTAAAGAGTCAGTGATCTCCTTTCTCATGTCACTCGATATGAGCAAAAGTACTAGGCTGGGTCACTGTAGCTCCACTTCTGAACATCACAGTCAGTCACTGGAGAGAAGCAATAATTCAGTCTGGTTTATAACTGGAGCTGGTAATTAACTTCTGAAGCAAGGTTTTTTTGCATTGACTTTGTTTGTGCTTCAGGAGAACAGATACAGTGTAATTCAGGAAAGAGAGGCACTCAATGAAAACTAAATCTCCAGGATTAAATAGACTAAACCAAAACATTTAAAGTAAAACAATTTATTTTGTTAAATTTATTTTGTTAATAATTCATTTAGCATGTTGGAATTTTAAATTTTCTGGCTTTTGGTAGGATATGATGCAGAAGTTATTAAAGTCTTGAAGCATTTTTTGGTTAGATAATGTTTAGTCCTATAAGGAGTTTGAAAACTGTCTGTTTCTATGAGGTTACACAATTTAGATAGAATTCAGGAAGAGTTTAGAGTTTAGTTCAGAGTTAAGTCTGAATATATGGATGCCTACATGGTTCAGACTCCCCACTTGACCGAATTCATTCATCACTTATACAACATATCCTGAAGGTATTACTACCTCATTCTGTTTTCTTAACATTTTCTTCTCTGTTGTTTTGTACTGTATTTGGAAAAACATGTAATAGTCTGCGCTGGCTTGTTGCAATGCAGCTCTGTATTAGATTTGATAACATATAGAGTAACAGTTCACATTTTTTTCCGGTTTTGACCCCATTTACAAATGCATTATATTGTGCAACACAAAATACCAGGTGTTACTATAGGATGAAACAGAATTTCTTCTGAGGTCATGACCCACTGATAACTCTTCCTGGAGAACATCTTGTGGCTCATGGCTACTAGTCTGGTAATTACTGATCTAGGGATAGATTTTGAAACAATGGTGTGTTCTTTCCTTGCAATTATTAACACGAGTGATGATGGGTTTTTATTACCTTGACGTGCAATGGGATGTCATTAGTTCTGCTCCCAGGAAGAATGGTGAAAAGGAGGAGAAAGAACTACTTTATTAATCAAATAAATATGTAATCAGTCATGGTAAGTAACCTACACAGAGGTATCTAACTCCAACCACGTACTGTTTCCATCGGAAACACCTCCCACTCACTAGTTCCCAGTAGGGCCCTCTTGGAAGCCAAGGGAAAAGACCAGTTCACCAGAAATCTTGGTCTGCTATGAGAGTTACAGTCAGTCAGCTTAAATCTAAACTGCACTCCTCTGTTCCTTATTGGGAAAATTCTTGTCTGATCACACTCTTTAACTTGGAGACCTTAGAAAGAGGTTGTGAACTTACTGGTGTCTCTCCTTCATTCAGTTGTCAGTGTGAACTGGCAGGTGTCTCTGACTTGTCTGCACCGTCAGGGGAATGTCACAAATCTGTGAGTTACCAAGCTGTGTAAGTTAGTAGGGAAAGTCAATACAGGAGCTCATTTTCCAGAAAGTTTTCCATCAGTTTCATTACTGCTGAACTAAATCTTCACAGCAGCCCAAACACTGCTGCAGTCCTATGGTACTCTTTGTCTGATTACACCTCATTACGATGCATTGATTTTTTCCCCTCTGACCTGAATTAAAAATGAGACTGCAAGTCAAAATGCAGTACATCTCCACACTTCATTTACCTTCATTTTGTTGTTTTAAACATATATATATATATATAGCATACACTCACACACAACCAGGCAATGTTTGTCCTAGTTATTAAGATCAGAAATATATTCAGTTTGGGATTATAAATCTTGAAAGTTCTATTAAGGTCCCAATAGGATAATTCTCCTTGCCAAATCAATGTGAAAGCCCTTGGGGCAAAATAAAACCAAATATTCATTGCCCTTTTGAGATGTCTTTGAGAGGAAGAGGTGCAGGATCCTTACAAAGGAGGCCAAAGGGTGCTAGCAGCCAGGCACCACTGATACTGTCAAAACCACAACGTGATTTGCCAGACAACATGTGTAAGGGGCAGACAGCAGCACACTTACTCTGCTGATGCTAGTAAATACAATCAAAAAAGAACAGAAGATTATAACAAGTGACACAAGGGGTGAAAATGTAGGGGAGGAGGAAGACATGGGGTATTTAAGGTGTCTGTGATGTGCTGAGCTGCTTTGTAACTTCATGTTTCAAGGCTGGAATGCTGTGCATTGTTTAAGGTTATATCAGTGAGTTATTTCAGTTTATATCTGAAATTCAAAGCAAGGCACACCTCTTTCCTAGCAATCTCTATGAGAAAAAGATAATTACCCTCTCAATTATCTGTATTCTGGTGGAGCAGAATCAAACACAATATCAAGACCCTGCTGTATAAGTAGCTTACACTATCAAAATAAGATTTTGTAAAACAACATGGGTTTTTTTTAAACTTATATTTAAAACCTATGTGTCATAAAATTTTGAGGGCTTTTTAATGCATAAATTTCTTCTCTTTGATAGTTTTACTCCTCTGATTGCTGTTGCTATTTCTTAGTCTATTGTTGTGAGTTGTTGGAACAGGAAGAGGCCAAAAGCCAGAGAAAACAAGTGGTAAGCAGGCAGAATTTCATGTCTGCCTTACTATTTTTCATAGCATCATGAAAAACAAGTTTGGTTAAAAACTCAGTACTTGGAAAGAATATGTCAAGACAAAAGCTAAAATTAATATAATTTAAAAAATGAAACATGAACAGATTGGCTCCAACAGCAGCACATAAGAATGAGAAGAGACCTTCTTAGAAAGAAGAGTGAGAAGGGAAGTTCAAAACTTGCAAAGAAGGGAAGGGAACAGTCTGTCGTCCTGTCTGTGGATACAGAAAGGATAAGAGCGGAGAAGCTGTTTCACGGGATACAGGACTGGTCACACCCCTGGCTAACACAGAGCAAGGGTTTTAGAAGCAGCTATTTTTGTGGAGCTTTGTAAAGAGGCAGGGCAGTTAACAATGAAGTCAGTGATTGCACATGCATAAGATGCTTTTGCTTGTGCCTACAGCCCAGTCCTGTAATTTTCTCTTTTGTGTATCTAGCTGCCAAAGTGCAGCAAACTGGTGTCCATCAATCAGCCTGCATTCTGATGTCAAGAAGAGGCAATAAAGGGAGAGTGGAAATACCAACCTGCCATTAAGACCAGCACTGGGACAAGAACAATAAGCACATTGACTAGTTGTTTTATAAAACATGCTGCAAATTAATCCATTTCCTGTTTGACGTGTTTATTTGTACTACCACTTCTTCAGTTGGAGTTCTAATGAAATTAGTGTCCTGTCTCAAGCAGCATACTGCTGAACTAGGATTGCTCCCAAAACTGAAATGAAGGACCTCAAAATCTTTTATGTGATGAGAGATTTTAAAAGACTGTGACTGTTTACTTTAAAAAGCAGACAAATAAAAAAGCAATGCCAGCAAAATTCAGAATCACTAAATGATTCAGAGAAGGCAGATTGGGAGCTTCTCCTAGTCCAATAATGACAAGGTATATTAATTTAATGTAGCAGGTAGCAAGCTGAAAACTTACATTGGATTTGCCTGGATAGGTTTTGGTAGCAGAGGGACTGCAGGTGTGGCTCTGTGAAAAGATGCCAGAAGCTTCCCCCATGTCCAATAGAGCCAGGAGAGAAAATAATTTTTCACACAGTGCCTAATCTCACTATGGAACCAGTTGCAGTGTTGAACCAGCTGAAAAGATTCAAGAAGATTTTGGTCACTAATTAAGATACTAAGAAATGCTGGCATGTACGGTGCTATTGAGCCTTTAATTACTAGAAATTAGGATGATACCTAGCATGCAAGGATGGCTATTTCTGCATATTCAACCCCTACCTGACCTCTTTGATACCTATCCCTTCCTTAACCTTGCTCTTTCGTAAGCAGCTCTGGTTCTTAATCATCTTGTTCAAAACAAGCTACTGGACTAGTTGGACACCACCCTTCTCTCAGTGTGGCTTCTTCTCTAGGTGTCTGACTGCCAGTTGGCCCTCTAGCATCTCAACTTCCATTATTAGTGTGCAAATACATTATTCTGTTGTGTACATGTCTTCAGTGGTTTTGTTTATTTGAATTTGAATACCAATTTAAATGCCGTCAGCCAAACGTCTTTGTCCAGTAGAGCGTGATAAAAACGATAAGCATGGCATAAATGGTAACTGAGGAAGTTTATGCTCTTGAATAAGGGGTTAGCTTTTAAGGACCTTGCTGTGTCAGGCTCTCTACTCTGTTGCCTTTTTCACATGCCTATGCTGTTGCACAGGTTAGAAATACCTCTTCCGTTCTTCTGGTAAGCCTCTCCTGGGCAGACACTGACAAACTGTAAGTTGAGGGCATGTTGACAAAACCATCTTAACTTGCACTTGTGGCCTAAGAAAGGTTGGAATTGGAGTCTTGTCAAGGTAAAAGGTATGGCAGCAGTCCGTCATGCCAAGTCCTTTCCTTCATCCCCCTCGCCCTCCCTTGCCAGGCCTGATAACACACTCTCTTCCTCCACAGAAGGGGAGCTGGAGGCAGAATGGCTTCAAGATGTAGGTTTGTCTACGTTGATCTCTGGAGCTGAAGAGGAGGATGGTCAAGCTCTGCTGTCCACTCTGACCAGAACTCAAGCTGCTGCCGTACAGAAGAGGTACAACACCTACACTCAGACCCTGAGGAAGAAGAACAAGCACACAGTCCGTGATGTGCGAGACATCTTCGGCACCAGTGACTCTTCTGTAAGTAGCCCAGTGAATGCCTTTGATCTTAATTTTTATGCAATTTGCAAGTAGCTCACCAAAGTTTCTGCCAGGAACCCTTTTCTACTGACAGCCAGTGGCAGTTCCTGACCCTAAGACTAGACTTTTAATACTGTATATACTACGTTTTGAGAAGAAAGGAAGACACCAAACACAATAGATGGTGCACAGTTTTGCAACTAAGCTGTAGCATAATGTTGTATCTGTTACCAGTCTTCCTCCTGCAATCTCCTACCAAGACTAACATTTACTCCTTTATTTTTTGGAAATTGGTGAGTTACTCTTGGCAGCTACTCAAATTTTTGATGGCTTCTGGGGACACTTGTTGTTTACTCAGCCTCTCAGTGGTGAAGTAAAACTTCTCTAATGAAGCAACTGGGGTTCAAATATGCATAAAAAATTAAACACCTGCCAGCATGATTGCAACTGGTACACTGGCAGTTACATTTCACTTACATAGCAAATGAAAATCTATTAACTGTTCATTTGCTTCATGGCTTCAGAAATGAACATTACCTCTGGTGGCTTCTTCCGCTTTTCCCTGAGGATAGCTCTAAAGGAACCAATTCCTAACACTACATGTTTTGACTCTGGTGAATGCAGTCAACTGTGAGTTTAGTCCGATGCTCAAAGCAACATGCATGATTTTACCTTTGTCACTCATGATATCTTAAATGGGAGTCACCAATAAATTCACAATTTCACAATTTTTTGTCATCACAAAACTCCAAGAAACTCTTTTTCATTATGATTTTCCTTTGTCCTTTTCTGTTTGTCCTATCTTCTCCTTAAGGCTTGGCATTCTGAATTATTTAAAACAAACAAACAAAAAAAGAACAACAAAATTGTAGCTGCATAATTCTGATAAAATTGAAAAGATATAATGGCCAAAAATTTAACTTATTTGTCTCCAAATTTAAGTATCTGGATTCTTTTGAACCTCTTGCAGATAACCCACAAATACATCAGAATTATCTGGTAGTTTCCTGTTGTCAGAGTTTCTTTAATGAGAAATAATCAGGCATGTTTGCATGAACGTTAAAAAGCTGACGGTTCTTCTAATTAGATTAGCTCACTTCTAATTCAAGTATTTGTAAATCTTAATGAGTTTATAAAAACTTAAGTTTCCTAATAACATTCAATCAGGAAAATAAATGCTGTACCTGTTCCCACAGATGGGCACATTATTGATGTATTTTTGGTCTGCTGATTTTCTACTTTCTGACTTTCAAAAGTTTCTCACTTGCTAGAGGAATTTGTATCTTCATAGCCAATTGCCCTTCAAATCACTTTTTTACCTCCTCTGAAATTCAGTTCACTTACTCCTTCTGCATTTTTAAAGTTTAAAAGATAAAATCAAATAAGTAATTAAGTCTTCTAATTTTTCTTCCCACAAAAATACAGAGTTCCGCAGATGCTCACCTAAATGTTAAACACAGACGCACAAATACAACTGCAGAGCACACCATCACTTCCCTCCTCCAATAGGCTGTGACACATTGTATTTCTAAAAGCCTGCAAGGTTCCCGGCACCCTTTTGGTTTTCCTATTGACCAGTGCTCCTACCTCCGCTGCTTATTATGGGATTTAGAAGCCTTGTGCTAAATTATCAGCTCTTCAGGAATAAACACACTTCAGAAGAGCTTGTGTTCCCGACCTAAGGGTTTCCCGAGCAGTCTTTGTTAGGGGGTATCAGCAGTCCTTCGCGCTCTGCTGCCTCTTTGGGCATGGCACTACAGCTGGCGGTGAATCTTTGTGATGAATCAGCTTAGGAAAGATCCGCATTAAAAATAACCCAGCCAAAAGAAAAGAGCAACAGGGGACGGGAAGGGGCAAAGCTTTTCAGCATAGCTGCTGAAGAGAGGCTGGTAAGGAGGCTGCTTGAAATGACATGAACTTTTGCTTTCCCATCCTGCCTTTTTTATTGGGAAGGAAGAAGTAATCGTGGTGCAAATAGCAAAACAGCTCTAATTGTTTCACATAACTCTATAATCCTCCCCATTAGGAGGATGGATTTACACCTTCTTTCCAACGACCTAAGAATTGCAAGAGCCTAGAGGGATGGTCACAGAATGGTTTATCATCTTCTGTGGCTAATGATGAGATAAAAGGTGATTAGCTCACTAAGGTCACCTGAGATGGGATTTAGGGGACCACTAAAAAGAGGCGTAAGTAGTTGTCATCTGGAATGGGGGAAAAGAAAGATAGATTTGCCCTAGCTTTTTGTCTCTGTTCTGAAAAAAAAAAAAAAAAGGCTCCCCACTAGATATTTTGCTACTGCTGCCTGGTGGTCAGCCTCTGCGGGGGTCGCCATGGAGCGAAGGGTGCTTTATCAGTCGTCCTACCTTGAGGTCTATCCCCGCAGGGCAGGAGTGTTCCCTCAACAGACAAAGTGGACTCAAATAAAAGGAAATGCAGCCATTCCTCGTTTTGTTTGGATTTTTTTTCTTCTGTTGCCTATCCTGGAAAAGGTGCCGTGATCCCTGCCGGGCAAAATGCCGCCCCTGTGGTATATCACCCTTGCAAGAGCCATGCCTTGGAAGAGCAGCCTGTCCCAGCTGAGATGCTTTGCTCTGCTTCAGACAGGTCTACAGCCAGCAGCCTCGACTGACAGCTGCAATACTGAGTTTTAAATTGGATGGTTTATTAATCACTGTGGCCTGATTTTCCTTACTCCTGGTACCCTGCTGCTTCCATCAGAAGCCATCAGCGTTGCTAGTGCTCAAAGCCTAGAAAAATCAGCAGAATACAAATGGACACACAGACACACATACACATTGATTTTCTTATTGGAGGGAGGAAGTGCATCATGCTCATTAACAGCACAGCTCTGTGCCTTGTGAAAGTTTTTTAGGAGCATTTTACTTCAGCAGTGCATGAGGAAATCATGTCCTGATTAAAGAGGAATCACTAATCCAGAGCTATTTGCATGAAAAGGTGTTTGTAATGACAGTGCTTGGAAATATGAATGTATTCAAAGCATTGCCAGATTATGTCCTGACCAGAACTATAAGGTTATCCTCCTCTGCCTTTATTTCCCTTAGCTGCAGGGCTGACAATAGAATTTGGTTGCTTTGGTGCTCCAATGATTTGGTTTTACATCTTCTACAATGACAGTAGCTACTAAAGAACTGTCTACCTCATCTGCAGCTTCTCCTTGCTCTTCTGATTTCCTCTCCCCGTTGGAAATTCCTGAGTACATTGTGGCAGTAAACAGTGGGTTCATTTTTAATGTGTCTAATGAATCACTTTCAGTCAGAAATCAGGGTATGAGAAGCTTTACCTTCCCTGCAGACCCAGCCAAATGAATAAAGCTGTCCCAATTTAGTTGAGGACACAGTTTGACTCTAGGTCTTTCACATTCATAAAGATCTTCCACAGTTTTGTATTATTCTTTTATACTACAGAAATAATCTGGATCTTTAAAATTCATGTATTAAAAAGGTTTTTTTCCCAGTCTTCCCTTTCTTTTTATCATATTATCTTAAGATTTTAAAAAGTGAAATGGCAGGGAAGGAAGAAATTTTCACAGAAGGGACATAGATTTGGCTTCTTTATACACTCTCACTGTGGAGGCTGGGAAAAGAGACTGAGAATATGACATTTGAGCTACACCTGATACTGTGCATGGTCCGTATTATTCTATAATTGCCATAAGGTAGAACAGCCCACAGGCTGTTGCGAGCCCTGATGGGCGCGAAGCAGAGGTGTGCTGTCTGCTCCTTTCTGCTGGCTCTGCTGTGCTTTATGAAAGCGGGTTGCTGCAGGTGCTTCACTATTGACTTCACCCTTGTAACAAGGCTGGAAGTATTTTTTTCCTTAATAAACTTGACTCATTGTAAATCTGTTCTGAAAACTGTTGGCTGGGTCAGATATTCTGGGCACTAAAAGTAGATGAGCCAGTTGTTAATGTTTACTGTTAATTTCTCCATCTGGATCTTAAGCAGAAGCATAACTACTTTCATGGTTGATTTTCCCAAACTGCTGAGACAGGTTTAACCATCCCCTCGACTTTTGTACTCCCACCTGAAATTTATAGTGTTTTTAATGTCCTGAAGCTTTTTGTGTAAATGTTGTGGGATCTTATCATAAAAGCATCCTATAGTTCTCCTTTTAAAAAAAAAATCAATGGTCCTTACAGTCTTCTGCCAAAGGAAATCCATGTGACTCAAATCCTGTTTGCTCTCGAGTTTGCAGGCTATTGAATGGACTCTCTCAGGAGAGATTTTATTCATGTTACATTTGACTTTGTTACCCAAATAGCTCAGAGGATAAGGCAGAATAAAACAACTGCAAGGTTATTTCAGGCTTCCAATTGGAAGAGCTGCTTGTCTTTTAAATATATGTCATTTTTTAGCAGCCTGAATGTTACTCCTGTGCTTTGGCTACAAATGGGGAAGAAAACATTTCTGCCCTGAGGCATTGCTGCTTGTTGATAAACAGCCGATTTAGCAATTTAACAAGCAATTTAAAGAACGGGTATTGAGGGCTCATGGGGTCTCTCAGCTGCAGGTTCAGCTGGAAAACTGGAGCTGCTCCATCAGGCTCAGAGAGGGTGAGGCAGCAGATTTGAGAAAGGCAGAGGCTCCAAGGACTGCCACAAGAATGCAAAGGACAGCAGAAAAAAAATACAAGACAGGTTTGAAATACTGTAGTCATTTTCACAGAGTAATATTCTGACTATTTCTTTAATTCCTGACCTTGTTTATGGTGTTTGTTGTTTTGGTTTTTTTACCCAAGAACACTTAGATGAGCTGCTACTGCCCCATGTACACAGAAACACTCGGATTTGTCTTTATGAGTCACAGAAGTGCTGAGAACAAGGCCAAAATTCCACTGCCAATAAGAGGTGACACTGCTTTAAAAGTCACCCCCTGGGCTACTAAGCCCTTCCTCTGCAGTGCAGAATGACTTTTGGAGTGGAAAGAAATTAATTTGACTATAGAAAATTTCTTTGTTTCCTCAAACTGTTTTTTGCAGTTCACTGGTGAAAGTGTTAGTGTATGAGAGGACATCTGCCCATTAATAACTTGCTGGTGCCCAAATTGCAAGAGACACCAAAGAAGCCTGATTTCTGAGAAGTGCCTGGAAACAGATATTCAACATGTGTCAAAAAGTCTTCAAAAAGATTTGTGTCCAAAATGATTAAAAGCAGGATGAATTACAGTTCTACAAGGACTTTTTGCTTAGTGTAATTCTGTACAGCAATTTACTTAGCTAATTTCAGTCATTATATAGGACAGGACTCATTAGACAGCAGGCTGTAATATTACTGACCTCACCATGATCCAAATCTGTGCAGGCTGAGCAAGATTAATTCTCAGTCTTGACTATGAAAAATATACTCTGGAGAATCACAACAGGTTGTTCTATCTTGTCAAAAGAGTGTAAGCTGAGAATGATACACTGTTGCTTGAACTGTAGTAGTTTCTGTCCATCGACTTTTACCTTCTCTGCAGTCTGATCATTTTTCTTTTCTTATCAGCTCACGTTTGAGGCAGTTCCAGTGTCACCAGTTCCTTCTAATGGTATCCAGCTCCCTGGGCAGAAGCCAGTTTGGAAATCAGTTACCTGTGAGTATGACAACATGTAACCAGTGTTCACTTTCTCCTGGAAAAACGATAGACAGAAAGACCCTTTTGTGGTTCAGGGGTTGGTCTCCTCTTTCATCTTGGGGCAGTGCTGCATATATTTCCTTAAAATCATTGTCGCTTATTGTCATGCAGTATTCAAAGTTTCCTATTAATGACCAGTGTTGTACAGACACAGACTGCTTCCCTTGAGGCATCAACATCTAAAAAATAGTGTTCATTGCAAGACTGGGATTGTAAAAATAAAAACAATATTTTTCAGAATTTGTCCAAAATATGTCATCAGTGTATTTTCTTTTTGCATATCATGACATATTTCCTCCACATTTCTCTGGTACTGCAGAAACTGCCGTATTAGAAATGTATCATTTTCCTGGCTCTGCCCTATTATTCCGATTTGCTAATGGTGTTATCCCTTAAATGCTTTGTCCTGACAGTGACTGGCACTGCTAATGAAAACAATAGCTCTAGTCTACTCCATGTCTGGATAACTGTCAGCAGCCTTCCATGAGAAAGTCCATCTTTTATTTTGAAAGCTTTTCCCATCAGCATTGTTCAGGGCTTAACTAAATGGATATTAATACCCAAGTTGCTAAACTAGTCCCTTGGATGTTTACCTCTGGATATAGTGCCACAGGCATTTTCCTTGGTGGCAAAAGCTGCTCTCCTGATACTTCTGCTCTTCAAGAAGTTGTGCTGGAACAGATGGGGAACCGGATGCCCAGGGCTACCATAGACAGTCTGTGGTCCCGGGTCCAACGCTGGAAAGAGAGATGGAAAACATCTTAAATGGCTTGGGTATTAGATAAAATCTAAATCCACAGTTCAGAAACCAGAAGCCACTCAATAACATACTTAGCTTTTTTCATATCAGACTGGCAAAACAAAGGGTGTTTCAAAAAATATTTAAGTCTATATATCTGTAAATGCAATGATTCAAAAAACATGGGACATGCACAGGTTTATAAAATATGTAGTGTTTTTTAATTCACTTTCTGATTTCCACGGCTTTTGAATACATTTGCGTCATTTTAGTAAATTCTTCCCTGCAGTCCTGGGGGATGAAATTTTACTTCACTTTCAGTTAAGTTTATGATTATATTCCAATTGGGTAAGTCTAGGAGCTGGACCTTAAGGGAAAACTAAAATTGGACCTGAGATATGAGAGATCTGTCATGAAAGTTGGCAACACTGGAACTCGTGTGTTATCACGCTTTGGATTCCATGACAGTAGCGTATTACTGAACTTGATTGTACTGATTTCAAAAATTTTCCTCTGGCATCCTCTAATTTCAGGAGGTAACTAAAGAGCAATAAGTCAGTTCACAATATCTACCATAAATGCCAGTAGATATAGTGTTTTTCAAACGGGAATATTGTACATTGTGTCCTGTTTTGGTGCTATACAACTAAACAAGCAACTGTGAGAAATATATGTATGTGACCACATAAAATATATGCACAATGTCTTATGATTATAAATAAGTCAACTGTAACCTGGGAAACTGTGTCAACAGCATTTTTCTGTCAAGACCTTTTATTTTTAATTGTTCATTAGACAAGTGCCACCGCAGTTTGCTGGCTTGGGTAGACAAGGACAGAGTACAAAAACTTTGAAATTCCTGATAAACAGGAAGTTCCAGCTTGACTATCTTTCTCACAAAAAGCAACAAGTTAAATAATCTAAAATGAAAATAGGGATTTTATTTCTAAGGGGTTATTTCCTCCAGACAAAACAGGAACATGCTGTGGTTTGCACTGAAACTCCTCTTTGAAGCACTTCCTTTATTACTGTCTCAGGATTTTTGTCATCTTGGTTTAATTTTTTAATGTCTCTGTACTAAATGCAAGCATATATTCAGCATTCATATATAATTTCCCTTATTTTCAGCTAATAGCTGTCTAGACTGCGGACTAGATAAAGGCAGCCCATCGGTAACAGAAGAACTCTCTTATGAGGTCTCTTTCTCAGAATCCATTACAGTCCTTCCAAAAACCCAAGAGTGGCCAAAAAGTCAAAGGTTCAAAAAAGAAGACTCGGCTTTGCCTGTAAGTTTGTTCTTGACATATTTCCTTGATTGTTTTCTTTAACACTGCAATTTCCTGCTTTATACCCCAGCACTGTTGCAGTCTGTTAAGATACATGAGCTGTCCTTTTAGATGTATGCTTTGTAGAGACTGCCTGCTGTGCCTGCCTGCCGCCTGTGATTGACTCCCAGACTGGCACCAAAGTTGATATGGATATCCAAGCCAGGTCTTTACTTGTACCCATCACAGATGAATATGTGTGACTCAGTCCACAAATATTGCATCATCCAAAATTTTTTCATACTGAAATAAGAACCTCTTACTGGCATGAAAACTAACAATCATTTTCATTATGGGTCTGCTTTCCCACTTTATTCCCCCACAAATTATCGGCCTTTGTTAAAACATGGATTTAAAATTGCTCCGCAGTTGAAGGGAGGAAAGCAAACCTTAGTCCTGCAGCAGTACTGGCTGTCTCCAATCAGTATTCAGTGCTATAGGAAATACTATATGAATGGTTAAAGAAGAATTTACCATATCATCCAACCAGACATACACTGAGCAGTTTTGGCATTATCTGAAATTATTTCATGAAGTCAAGGAAATCGGTTTTCTACTTCCATCAGCCCTCACAACTTCCATCACTAGAAGCGTTAGTTTAGTGCTTCAGACGCCACCTTTTTAGTGACATGTGTGACGTCAGCTGTAAATTATTTGGAAGCATTTCCTGAATGTCGTGATGTCCTGAGGTCCTGAACTAGTCTGAAGCTGTTATAATCCACACAGACGTTCATTTGTCCATCTCAGGCTCTGCCAAAGATGAAGAAGCTGAGATGCAGAAGTAAGCTTCCTTGTTGAAAGATAAGACACCAAGTAGATTACACAACTTCTGTGAAATCCCTCTGTTTTATTGTGTCTTTGGTTGTTTTGGGGTTTTTTGTGGGGATAACTTGGTGTCCTGTGGAAATTAAGGGTATTTCTGCATTCATCATGATTTTGGCCTTTGCTGCAACACACACACACAGACTGTTCACTGCAACAGCTCAGAGAATTTGCAGTTGACGAGGAGGGAAACTGCTGCCAAAGAGTGAAGGGAAGATGCCACATTGAATATCATGGATCTACGCATTCATAATTGATTAGTTTTTAGAAAAAGCCAGTCTTCCGCAGGAGTTGAATTACTCTGCATACAGGACATCATTTTGTGAGCTCATGAGTACACAAGAAATAGCAAAGGTCATTACAGACAGAGATTTCTGAATAAAGTCAACAGTCATAGCTGTTGATGTTGGCATTCCCCTTCCTTCATCTGCTGTCACTCATGGTATTTGTTTTTTTTCCCATAATGACTCAGGCTGTAATGGGCCTCAGCAGAAAAATCACCTCTTGCTCTGTTACACCAAGCAACCAGCCACCTGCTCTGTGGAGGACTGTCCCTCCTTCCCCATGGTGGGCCACTGGAGCTAGACTGAAGACTATATGCAACATCATACTTTCTCCAGGGCCCGTCTGACAACATAACCAACTTCACGGATAGTGTATACAGACCTGCACAAAGAGATATTGTATTTCATAAAATAGCATGTCCCATGCAGCTCCCAGAACTGCCACCTCAACAGCCCTGGCTGCCTAGTGTTACATGCAGTTTCCTCAAGGTGGGACCATAGTCCGTGTGACTTAGTCGAAGATATTACAGAGCTATGAGTCAGTAAGCATTTCAGGCCCATCTGAATACACTGCACAGTTCCACATAGAAACAACATCACAAAATATATCAGACATGGTGCTTAGCCAAAACATTAGTAATCAAATTTGAGGACAGCACAGCCTCCTTCAGTGCTGCATATTTTGACAGCACTGTTTGTAAGAGAAACCACTGGAAAATTGTGACACAAGACAGAAGAAAGAGGCCCAGCCCCAAACCTTGTGCTAACCACAGCATCACATCATAGTGACCCTAGGATTCAAACAGCCACCATGGAAAATCATTGTAGCACCCTTTGTAATCAGTTTTGAGTGCTTGGAATTTTTTCACAGGCAAACATACCTTTTCACTGTCCCCTCAGAAAATATATTTGTGTTATCTGATTATTTTCCTTATTTTCAAGATGATTCATTGTGGTTTGACTGCTTTTGGACTTTTTGCATCACTGGAACCAAAATGCATGGATATCCTTTAGTATTTCATGTGTTTTCAGAAGACTATCCTGCACACAACTTTTGTTACATTATTAAGTCTCAGCATAAGGGAACTGTGCAATTGCTCCATTCTAGGGAAGGACTATTCTGGGCTAAAATGCTCCAGACAGCATGTTGATTAGTTATTCTGTTCCCTGCACTCTTTCTATTAACCCCTATTGACCATGTGAAACATAATTTAGGAAGTCCTAAACTACATGATTTAGATGTCCTTTGTACTCTCTTGTTTTTGAAATCTGGTGTATGTTTAATTTTTTTTTTGTTTGCCTTTTTCCTAATCAGTTTGACTGGCTTCATTTAAAGATGGTTTAAACCTATTGAGTCCAAATTTGTTTAAAAAAAGGAAGGACTGGGCTGAAATCTCCAGAGGCAAAACATTATTAAAAGCTGGGTTTCTACTCAGATCCCTAAAGGGAGGAGATGATTTGTAATAGTATTTGTTTATACCTCTGACTAACGTTTTTTTAAAGTACAATTAATTTAAAAAGACATACAATACCAAAGATCTTTGAAAAGCATGGTTTTTACTGTAACTTTGTTATTATGTTTAACAATTATGTCATAAACTGATGGGTATTTGTTCTTTTTGACATTTCTACAAATGTGTCTGTCATGAGGCAGCATTCCTGGCTCTGGTCCACAACGCTGCAATTTCTAAAACATGTAGACATCTTCACATGCCCTCAAATTCCTCAGTATCATTTAGTTCACGTCTACTTGAATAAATTATTTCTTAGCTGCTGGGAGTCCTATTTCTAAACCTAAATGCTTCTTAAGTAATAAAAAATACCAGTAAATTGGCAAGTTGGCATCAGGACTAAGTAATTTTTCTTCTGGGCTTTCCCTCAGGTCTTTAGTTTGAACTCTTCTGTTAGACCTCATAAATTAATACCATTATGCAAAGCAGGCATGGATTTATTACACACACATGAGTGATATACAACCATATCCATCATGAACTGTGTCAGCTACTTCAACAGCATTCAAGACATTTTGGGGAAGGCAGAAGCAGAGCAAAATGTTACATCCTGCTGAAACAGGGCGAAAGTTTAAAAGTAGTACGTAACTTATTTGTCCTAGATGGAGTACAGGCACAGAGGTGCTCCAGCACCACTCCCAGTCAAACTGCAAGAGAACATGGTGAGCAAGAAGCTCAATTTTATGTTCAGGTGGACACAAACGATGTCATCATACCAGACCAATATATAGGGCTATAGTTCATCTTTTTTTTTGTTATCCATCTACCCTAACATGACTTCCTATCACATACGGGCACCTCTTTCAAAACAAAAATTCACTCCCTGTAATTTTTGTGCAAATAAAGATGCGACCCATCTCTACTGTAGAAATTCATTGTTCGGAAAAGCCGGTTTGGACTGACAGAGGTTGGAGACCTCTCCCCTGAAGACATGAAGAAGATCCGCTACCTCTCCCTGATTGAGCTAACAGCCTTCTACGATGCGCTGGGGGTGGAACTGAAGAGGAACCGTGCAGAGAGAGTGCGGGGACGAGGTACTGTGCTGTGGCATCCCCTTTGCAGCCACTTGCGTTGTCGATCAGCGTTGCAAAGAAGGCACATATGAGGCTGTGTTTCCTCTTTTTCACATTTTTTTGTTATTATTTTTAAGAGAATGGTCTTTTCGGAGTCCCTCTCACCGTGCTGCTGGAGAATGATCAAAAGAAGGTTCCCGGAATAAAAGTTCCCCTCATCTTCCAAAAAGTGAGTATAACTCAGCCTGATTGTCCAATAAGATTTGCTTCTTCATCATTTGCACTGACACTCAAATGAGTCATCAGGTAAGAGAAGGTGCAGGCTTTACAGACTCGCAGGTGTGTACAGGTTGTCTGACTGTATACTGTGGTTTGAAAACCTCTAGACAAGGAGACAAAATTTACTCCTTTAGTGTGTTTTATCTGTGGTGGGAACCTCGTTTTATTTTTGTAATTATATGAAAACACACAGGAAACAAATGTCTTTCTGTTTCTCTTTTTCATTAAACTAGAGAGCCATGCAAAATTACATATGTGCAGAAATGGCAGACATGAGTTGCATCAGGAAATTTAATTTCACATTAATTGAAACTCTAGGTGTTACTTAGCTACTATGTCCAGAATAGAAGTCATATCTTCCCATTGAGGTTTGTATGACAAGACAACAACACTTATATGAGCCATTTGGCAGTACAATGACATCTGGTGGATGTCTTAGAGACAGGTACACAGACACAAGTGCGTGTGCAATTACACAGAATCACACAGACTCCAAACTACAACAAATTTCCCTGTAAATACTGACGAAAGGGAAAGTGTTGTGGAGTGTCAGTGACACAACTTGAATATTTACGTAACTTTGCATTTAGCTCCACAGCTCCCCTGTCAAGATACCATGAGAAATTAGAAGAATCCAAGTTAGGATAGGAAGCAGATCTGCTGGTGAAAATCCAGACCTGTATGATTAAGTGCTAGGAAATTATTTTTTTTCCAATGTTCAAAATTATGTCAAATGAAAACATTTTAAAAAAAAAAATAAAGAATTAGAATGGAAAGCTTATTCCTCTATTCACAGAAATTTCAAAATAAAATATCCTGGGATCATTTTCTAATCTGAGTTCTCAGTTCCCAAAATCATGTGTTATCTATGGACCTTTCCGTTGTGCTCCTTGGGGCATACTTCAACATTTTTCAGAGGTTATTTTTCCTTCAATACACCATTGTGTTTTACCCAGTGTATCTGCTTTTTTATTAATTAATTTATGTGTTAATTGTTCTATAGCAGAGCCAACTCAAGTCTAGGACAGAGGGGCCTGTTGCATTAACAGTTTTCCGTACTCTGCATACTCCTTATTTCAGGGTCAAGAATATGGAGAACAAATTAGGCAGGTTTATTTACATGAGCTGGCTTCTTTTTATGAGCAGATTCCATAGAAATATATCTTTTTCAAATTATTTTCAAGGATACCAAGACTGAAAAAAAAGCCAATAGTATTCTTAAGAGCTTTTGAGTATTTTCCCTTCTGAGTGGTTTGTTGTCTTGTCTTTCAGTTGCTGCTCAAGCTTGAGGAAACAGGTTTGGAAACTGAAGGAATTCTACGGGTGCCCGGATCTGCCTCCAGAGTCAAGGTACACACTCGTGCCAGTTTTTCATCTTCTGGACCACAGACTCTGTGTAAAATAATGTATCACACACATAAATTCACACTGCACATAAATACTGATCTGTCTAGCTCCTTCTCCTACTAGTGAAAGGTCAGATTGGTTCCTGGGAACCAATAAAGCACAGAACATGTAGTCCATTGCTTTGCTTTAGTTAATGTTCTATATAAAGCACAGTCTTGACGTTGAATGCAGTTTTGCTCTATGAAACATTGAGGGATCCTTTCAGTTTATCTCTGTCATCCAAAATTGCTATGATCTTATCTCTGTTTTAATTTATTTCACAAATCTAGAGTTGCTAAACTGAGTGAACATCAGATAAAGATCTTATTCCATGTCATTTTAACCTCTGTGGCATTTTATTTCTCATTTATCTTCTGTGATTGTACAATTTCATGTTCCAAGTGAGAGAAATTTGGCCTGTGTTCACTGCTGGCAGCCTCAAGTACTGCATTTTCACAGGTTGTTTTCGGCCTGTGAACACAGGATAGTTGGTAGCCAATCACCTGATGTTGTGGGACAGTAATGCTTGCTATTGTTTCTCCAGACTAACTTGATTCTGGGAGCTGGCACAGGCAAATTAGGAAAACAAGATGATTTTCGTTGTGTTGGTGGTTTTTTCTGGGCTTAGTAGTGTCTACCTCATTCCCACATTTTTGCTTTTTTTCCCCCCCCACCAGGCTTTTTTGGTTTGGTTTAAGCAACACCTTATAGTTCATTCTGCTCCCACTTTCTGACCCTCAAGAAAGTTAGTCTTGCTTTTTGAGGCAGGAAGTCTCAACATTGTGGCAGCCACGCAAATGTTGGGGATTGCTAAACTGGCTGGGGCTGGGAATCATAAAAAATGACTGTAACACGGAAAAGCAACATTATGTGAAACACACCAAAAATATCCCAACTCCTTTGACTCTATGAATTGATAAAAGTACTCAGTGCCTTGAAAAGTGCCACATGTTGCAGAAGTTCCTAATTTGCCCTGTACTTTTCAGCTTCCTCTTTTTTTCATACGAATGCTTAAATGTTATTTCACACAGTCTTAAATCTTACCAACCTCTTCAGGGAGACTACACAGCAGGGCTGTGCTGTAATTCAATTATTTTCATATTCTTTGTGTATGCTGTACTGTGTATTGTTCACTTCTTATACACAACCCATATCCAGGGAGCTGCTATAAGGTATGACTTTATATGTAACTCTCCTCTACTGGGTGGTAAATTACACTGCCCATATGAAAGTTTTAAATTATTTGAGTTTTGGTTTCATTTAAGTCTGTCCAACAAACCAACGAGCAAGAGAGATTTTTTCAAAGCAGATCCAGATTTCATCCTTTAAAGCCTTCATACATTATTATGACATTAGGATTTGAGGGCATTCCAACTTTATTTCAGTCTTGTTTGGAGAAAGAAAAGGTATATGGAAGTGATTAAAGGTTACTTTTCTATAAAACAAAGAATAAAGGAATAAATACAAGTTTTCCTCCATAATCTGGTTTGTAACAAAAGTTCCAGTGAACCAAAAGTGTATGATGGTCTAGTGTAGGGTCAATCATGTTTAAAAAAACCTGCAAACACATATTTTAAAAGTACTTAGATGCATACATATATATGTGTATATGGGGGGATGGAGGGCATTGGGTGTATAAAATATATTCTTACCTGAGTGGAGAGATATATATATATGTATATATACATACATACATACATATATATATAAAATGTGTTTCAAAACTCTTGCTTTCTCTTTCTGTGGCTTTTCCCCAGTTCTCAGCAGAAAAATGGGGAGTAGATATCTGTCCTCTTGTGGTTTTGATGAGGTGAGGATTTCTGTTCCACATTTCCCAGTCAGTTATCAGGAGAGAATTTAGTCTAGGTGTTTGCACGGATTATGTGCAAAGGATGTGAATACAGAGGAAGCTGAGATAGCCCAGATTACAACCAGTTAAATATGCTGGTAAAAATGAGACTGTAACATTATATGCCAAATCCTGAATGACTTTCTACTTCCTTTTGTGCAACCATTCTACTTCATTATGTGTGACTGTATTTGATATGTAATTTCCTTCCATTCATGTGAGACGTGGTAAACAGAATTAGTTTTTAAAAACTTTTCTGCCTGAACAGACTAAACTTTTTGCATAATATTAAAGAACATTTGACAAAAATATGATCTGAAACCTGAATATTTGCTACAGATGTATTTTGTCATAAATGGTCTCATAAAAAGCAGCAACAAACCTCCTATGGATAAGACAATGTTTGGCCAGTAATAATTGTGAAAGCTGTATTATTTATGTATATCCTTTTATTACAATAGCATCCTTCAATCATTTTAACTCAACAGTTTTTTGAGGAGCTTGGATTTTCCAAACAGTCATCTGGGTTTGAAGCCAAATTCTGTTCCTACTAGGAACCTTGCTAAGTATTTCCCATTCACATGTGTGTTGAACACTGATTACTGACCCTCCAGACTTCTATTATACAGCTTACATAATAGAACAAGAGGATTAAATGGCTACATAAAATGGTATAATCATCAATTCTTAGACCTCTCTTGTGTTTTTTGAGTTTTGGGCATTGGGGGAGTTGTGTGTTAAGGGGAGGTTTTTCTGACAGTAATGGTTTGATACCTTTATTTTTCTGCACTTTGACCAAATCTAACTATAATTATTCTAACATGAAACTTCCTTCTAAAGACATGAAGACTCAAAGCCATTTGCTAAAGGCGCATGAATTCATACGCCAATATTCTATCTAGCAAGTTCAGTAGCAGTGAGAAAGAAACACCACTCCTTTGTGATTTATGGGTCAAAATCTTTGGAAAGTGTTTTAAACAAAAAGATGAGCTGTGTTAAAATGATCCCGGTTAAGTGAGTTTTCTGTTTCTAGTTCTAAGACATTGCACAACATTGTCTTGCTTTAAGATGGTTCAAAGTGGTCACTGGCAGAAATCTAGCTATAGCAAGCCAAATTTAGCCTGGGTTGCCAAATATCTCCAGGAACTTGATTTGCTAACCTGCTCTTAACTCTGCGTGGGTGTAAGACTGCCAGTGGTTTAGGGCTACTTTAGTTCAAGTCCTGTGCAAACCTGCGTTCTGTTTGTAATGGGACTTCTGAAGTGATGGCAAACTGCTGGGTCAGCAACAATTATTAAAGGCCGAATATGTCTTTTATCTTTCAGAATCTCCATCAAGAACTTGAGGCAAAATTTTACGAAGACACTTTTGACTGGGACCAAGTACGAAATAATGATGCAGCGGGACTGCTGAAAATGTTTATAAGAGAACTCCCAAGCCCACTCTTCACAGTAGAATATCTGCCTGCTTTCATCACGCTAGTGGAAAGTATGTGGAAATGGAGTTAGTATGGACTGATCTAGATAAAATGGAAGAGTAGACACTACAATTTTTTTCTCTTTCTGAAATATAGAGAAAAAAATGTAATTTTTTTTCTGTCTCTGAAGTAGAGAGGAAAACAGGCCCAGTGAGAGAAAAACAGGCCCAATGCATTGCCTAAACATTTGAATTTTCTGCAAGATTTTCTTTTCGAATAGAAAGAAGTGTTTGCATTTAGCTAATAGCATTGTATGTATGAATAACACAACTGTTTAATGTGAAATTTGAAACCTATGAGTAAACAATGGCTGAGCGATGACTTTCATATATAGACACTGATTCACACCAGTTACAAGTCTCACAAATGAAAATTTCTGCAAGGTAAACTCAAAATCAGCCCTTTAGCTGATATTCTCCTGGATCTATTTTATTTCTCTTAAGGTTTATGCTGAGGTCAGAATATTGGTACAGAGATAAGTGTGATCACAGAAAGCTTCAGGCAGTCAGGTTTTGTTTTCAGTGTACGTACACACTCTCATTCTCAGTACATTTTGTTCATTTCCAGGAAGAATGCAGTTGTACCTTGCCATACCTATGACTTCAATATAAAGTCACTAGAACTAGGACAGAGTGAAACTCTCAGGATGATGAATTAATTAGGCAAATTGGTACAGAAAACTGAGGAACTTTACATGAGGTTGCAGGCAAGTTTTCAGTGTCTCCATTAGGTAGCTTAAGGGGCAGAAGGAGGTGACCCTTTCCTGTAACCTTCACCTACCTGAGTGTGCTCCTTGAGACTCCCGGACTGCATGCAATTACAATGGCTTAACAGTTTGGAGAAGACTGAACACGAGGTATCTGCGTAGAATGAAATTACTTTATTCCCTGCAACAAATACACAGATATCTAAGAGAAACTAGCTAGTACTGAAAAATATTGGCTTGTTACTATGTAGACAGAATTTTGTAGAGCCTTGTCTCCCCATGTGACAAAGATCCAAGGTGATGAGGAAAACCCCACTCATTAAACAACATCTAAACATGCTAGTCTCAACTGGGCACTAGCTGTTATTTCTAGAACTGCTGACACACAAGGTTTTTGAACAAACCAATTGCAACTGGGATTTCAAAACTATTAATTATTCATATCCTTAGAAATCTCCAAGATCAAGTTACAGCTACAAGCTTTGCATCTGTTGATCATGCTGCTGCCTGAAGCCAACAGAGATGCAGCCAAGGTAAGTTCTTTGTTTGCTATCACCTGCCATCTGTGGCGCTTTTGACTTTTAAATGAGAGACACATTTTTTTTCCAGAGGATTCACCAGGAAAGTATTCATCCGTGTTTTTTAGTATCTCCTTGGAAAGATGTTCAAATTCCCTGACTGTCATTTCTTTTACAAGCAATTAAGAAACAGTTGCTGGAGGTATCCAGCTGCTGGGTCTCAGGCATCTTTTATTCTGGGGCACCCATTTCAAATAAGCATGTTCCTCACATAGTTCGCATAATTTGGAGAAAGCAAGCCCAGTTTCTGGGTTTTCTGTATAAATGAAAGTCTCCAGGATGAATTTAAAATGAGAAGCTGCCCTCAGGGAGCATGCCTAGTGCACTCCCAGTTTTGAAGGGCTTCTGGGACACTGGACCAGACTGGAAATCATCATCATCATGGCTAGGC